>OU342742.1:387112920-387325453 GCA_910589775.1 Avena eriantha
TGAAAGACTTTTCAACCATTGCTTGTCCCCTTAATGAATTGACCAAAAAGAATGTCACCTTCGTGTGGGGTAAAGCACAACAAAAAGCTTTTGATGAACTTAAAAATAGGCTCACTGAAGCACCTCTTCTTGCTTTACCGGATTTCACAAAAACTTTTGAGATAGAGTGTGATGCTAGTGGTATTGGCATTGGAGGAGTCCTTATGCAAAACGGACGTCCTATAGCCTACCATAGCGAAAAACTTGAGGGTGCTCGCCTTAACTATCTGATTTATGATAAAGAGATTTTTGCCTTAGTTCGTGTCCTTCAAGTTTGGCAAAACTACCTTTGGCCCAAGGAATTTATCATACATTCCGACCACGAGTCGTTGAAATATCTCAAAGGCCAAGCTAACTTGAGCAAGAGACACGCTAAGTGGGTTGAGTTCATGGAGTCTTTTCCGTACATTGTCATGTATAAGAAGGGCAAAGATAATGTAGTTGCGGACGCATTGTCTCGCAAACATACAAGCCTTCTTACGAGACTTGAAATCAACGTGTTGGGTCTTGAGGAAATAAAATCTTTGTATGCTTCCGACCCGTTCTTTGAACCAATTTTCGCAAAGTTCTCCAATGACAAGGGAGTTGATGATTTCTATTTGCATAAGGGCTTTCTTTTTAAACAAAACAAGCTATGCATTCCGAAGTCGTCGCTTCAACTTTTGCTTCTCCAAGAATCTCATGGTGGAGGCCTTATGGGTCACTTTGGTCGTGACAAGACATTGGACATGCTCTCCAATCACTACTTTTGGCCCAAGATGAAGCGTGACGTGGAGCGCTACATTCAACGATGCACGACATGTGTTCAAGCTAAGTCGCAAGCTAATCTCTATGGTCTTTATATGCCATTGCCTATTCCTCATACACCTTTGTCTGACATTAGCATGGATTTCGTGTTAGGATTGCCTAGATCTAAGCATGGTCATGATTCTATATTTGTTGTTGTGGATCGTTTTTCCAAGATGGCACACTTCATACCGTGCCATAAGACCGACGATGCTTCACATGTCGCAAATCTGTTTTTTAGGGAAATCGTTCGTCTTCACGGTGTGCCAAGGACAATCGTCTCTGACCGCGACGTCAAATTCATGAGCTACTTGTGGAAGACCCTCATGGCCAAGCTCGGCGTCAAGCTCCTCTTTTCATCCGCATCACATCCTCAAACTGATGGCCAAACCGAAGTTGTCAACTGAAGCCTCAGAACTCTCCTTCGTGTGTTGATCAAGAAAAACCTGAAGGATTGGGAGGAATGCATTCCACACGCCGAGTTCGCCTACAATGAGTCCATTCATGATCGTCTATGGTTTCGAGCCCCTCACCGCGCTCGACATCCTACCACTACCTCTCCATGAGCGCACAAACATGGACGTCGAGAAGCACGCACAAGCTATGAAGAAGCTTCATGAAGAAACAAGAGCAACTATCGAACAACAAGTCCTTCGCCAAGCTTCAAGGTTAAACAAGGACAAGAAGGAGATGATATTTGAAGAAGGTGACCTTGTGTGGATACACCTAAGCAAGGACCGCTTCCCCAAGGAACGTGACTCCAAGCTCAAGCCAAGAGGAGATGGTCCCTTCAAGGTCCTCAAATGAATCAACAACAACGCCTACATCATCGACATCTCGACCTCCAAGTACCTTGCAAGCAATACATTCAATGTCAAGGATCTCTCACCCTACCATGCAGATGTTCAAGATGATATCCATGAAGAGTCGAGGACGACTCTTTCCCAAGGGGGGGGGAGCTAATGTAGCCCGTCCTACAGACGCTTCTACATCTACACCAACAAGTCCCCCAAGTGGACCCATGACTTGTGCCCGAGCCAAACTCCTCCAAGCTAAGGTGAACTCGCTCCTCTCTTCGTGGCAATTCGATACCTCCTTGGATGGCGTGCTACTTCATACCACTACTTTGTGAATCATCAGGTATGAGCCCCCGCCGCGTCGACCCACGAGCCCTGAAGCTGCACCTGGCTTGAGATGCCAGAGCCAGAGTGTCCGCCCAGATCAAGCCGGAGTGTCCGGCCAACTCTACCCGGAGTATCCGGCCTGCCCGAGCCCGATCCTGGCGTGGACATTCAGAAGGTCAAATCAGACACTTCCCGGACACCGCCCGGAGTGTCCGGCCACCCCAGACTGCCCGGCCGTGCCGACCTGGACTGACCGGTCCAAGCGATGGGCCTGTGAGCCTAGCTGGGCCATATGGCCCATGTACCCCTCTACTTCGCCCAGAACTCTACTTTAATGCCTGAATTACCCCTGAACTTGTGGCTGCCCTATATATAGACCCCCACCTCCATTGTAAACCCTAGGCTTGATATTGAAATTAGTGGAAACCCCTTTGTGGATCTATCTAATTCTTGCCTCATGCTCCTTGACTAAGGAGCACCAATATCCCCAAACCTCGTTGGAGTTTGCATCGTGCCTCCGCGTTGTACAAGGCCCAGGCATCGGTGTTCCTTTGCCTAGACGTCAAGATCTCACCGAGTCTCCCATCTCGCCGTGTCGGTTCGAGAGAGAGTCCTCCACCCGACGCCGATCCTAGGGATTGCGCCGGACCGGTCACCGCCGGTGTGAGCTATTGGTGTTTATCGCAGGATTGCGTGTGTGTGTTCATCGTGTTCTTCGTGCGTGTGTTCGTCGTGTTCATCCTTTCCTCCTTCCCCCGCACTCCACCCTCGATTTGAAAGGGAATCGTGAAAGATCAGGCCACCCTAGAGGTTTGCCCTCAACAAACCTTTGGTAGGAACAAGTTCAAGTTGCTCGTGAGGCAAGAGGTGAGCCCCCAATCACAACTTGGTATGCCATGAAGGCTCATATGAGATCCTCCTTTGTTCCTTCGCACTACATGCACGACCCCTTCAAACAACCTTCAGTCGCATCGCCAAGGGACAAATACCATGGAAGAGTACTTTAAGGAAATGGAGCTCAACATGATCCGCGCCAACATTGAAGAGCATAAGGAGCAAACCATGGCACATTTTCTCATTGCCTTGAACCATCCAATCAAGCGCATCATCGAGTTCCAAACATACCACGATATGGTTGAGCTTGTGCACATCGCAATAAAGGCCGAGCGTCAAGTACAAGAGGACATCAAGTACAACAAGCCAAATACGTACTTCACCTACAAGCAAGCTTCAACCGCGATGCTAACAACCATCAATGGTAGCTCCTCAAGTACCTCCAAGCCTTCTTTCAAGCCCACACTTCCTCCAGGAAAACCGCCCCCAAGTGGCAAGTATACAAAGGATGCCACGCCATTCAACGGCGAATGCTACAAGTGGGGAGGCAAAGGACACAAGTCGGACGAGTGAGGAAACAAGAAAGTATTGTTTATCCATGACAATAGCGACGAAGAGTACTTGAGTGAAGATGAATTTGATGCCCGAGTCAAGGAAGCAATGGCCATGAAATGTGTGGAAGATGACCAAGAACTCCTCATGTGTGAAAATGACGCAAGTCCATCGCTTGTTGTCACAAGGTGTAATGCCCGGGAAAATATCCCTAATTAGATTTACATGTTTGTTTTTATTTTATGAATCAACATGACATCATGCATATTTTACCTCAAAATATTCTTCCAAAAGCCTATTTTATTTTCTAATTAGTCTACTTCTTTAATTTCAAATTAAAACCCCGGTATTTTCCAGATCTTTTTATTTGTCCGAAAACTATTTGCAAAAGTCTTTTAAAATTAAAATAAATAAGGTTTTTTAGTGGAATTAAGATAAATGAGTAACAATATTTTTTTAAGGGGAGGTAGCCAGTCGGGCCAAAAGGCCCAACCAGCTAGCCTACTACCCCGATCGGCCCAACCAGCAAACCCTAATCCTACCCTAAACACCACCTACCGCCGCCACTCACCTAGCTACCCCAAACGGCTACCACCCAACGCACACAGGCGCACGACTCACACGCTGCACCAGACCACACATGTACACCACGATGCACCAGACCCCATAGCACAATCAGTGGGCACCAACCTCCCCTAGCAACTTTGCTTTTAGGCCCTTGGTCCTTTTTTCCCTCACGAACGGGTCCCTGCTCACCTACCCTCCTCTTGTCGTTCTTTCCTAGCTCGACGGGGGCGAGCGCTGGATCTAGAGCACCTCGACGGGATCCCCAAGCTCCGCCGCCCTAGTCCTCCTTTGTGCATGACCGCGCCTCGCCTGCACCCTACGTCAGCCGCATCAAGCCATCACCACCTCCCACCTTGATCCCGAGCTCCCCATGGCTCCACTAGTGCCTCGAGCTCGACCCCGCCTCCATGTGCCCGTCGCGTTCCACTGCAGTACGCCACGCTTTCTGGCCTTGCCTCTGGCTTCTTGTCGCTGTCGGCTCCCTATTGCTGGAGCCTGGACCCCGCACCTCTCCCTCACCCTGGAACAACATCGCCGCCGCGAGCTCCCCACCAACGGCCCGCCGCACCTCTGCCTCGAGCCGCCTCGCCTCCCCGCGTGGAGCCTCCGCCTCGAGTGCCGCCACGCGCCGCTCGTCGCCTTCGCCTGCTCTGGCCCACAGCAGCCTGCCCTTCCGCTCATCTCGCCCCGCCACCAGGAGATCCAACGAGCCCTGCGGCGCCTCCAGACCGCCCGCCTGCTCGGTTCTCTCTGCAAGGCCTGGTTCTATTTCACGAGTTGGTGTCCAGATGATCCTGTCGATGGGTGCTGGGTGATGTACCAGTACATGTGTTTGCAGAAGCCCCGATGCCGTTGTGCCCACGACAAAACAAAGATGAGCCCATGTCGCAAGTTCATCACGGACCATCAAGTACCACTTCCTGGATCCAATGACTTAAATCTCTCCCTCCCAGATCGAAGACCTCCTTCACGGATTCAAAGACCCCGATCCTGGAGTCCGAAGACCGATCCCTCGAAGACCTCGGTTCCGATCGTCAACGTGTGACCCCTTTTCCTCGAAGCCCTATTTTATAAATGTTATATACTTGTTGCATTAAATCATTCATCTCGCATACATATCATTGTTGTTTGGGGGTATTTAGGTGATTCACCTAAATTAAATATGGAGACTATATGCGGGCTATTCTAGTCTTATATTGCCTCCATTTAAATTTGTGTAGTGAACCGATACCATGCATTGCCTTGTTAATTCAACATTTAATTTGCGGGGTTGTTAAACAACTTGAACCATAATACTTACTTGTCGGGATTCCTATCCCGCTTAATATTGATAAGCTAGGCCGCATATTGCTATGCCATACACCATGTCATAAACATGCCGCATCTTCACCGTATCATTAAATATTGCACCGTTTGTTCTTTCTAGTGATTTGCTTCTTCACCGGATATGATGATGAGTGCTTGTGAGTTCGACAAGCCTTTGGATACCGTATTTGTCTCATAGGCGAGCATCCTCCCCCTTCTACCTATTTTGCATTTATAGTCTTTACTTCCTTCATTTGATGTATTGCTATCCCTATTGTCGATGTTGTAGTACCGTACCTTGATTTACCTGCTCTACCATATTGCCTTGTTTGATTAGCTAGCTTTGTCCTTGCGAGTCATAGCGCATGCTTAGGTCTGCTGCCCGCTCTCATACAGGTGAACCGTGATATATGGTTATGGTTGATACCATGATAATTAAATTGGTGATGTTGGTTGTGGTTATGGTTTCACCTAATGAGAAGGCCCCGGTAGGGACCACCTTTGGGAACTGCTTGAGCCGACCTAGGACCCGTTCGTTCTACGATACTAGTTCTAAGTTGATCGCTCTAACCAAACGTGGGGGCCCCTGGGATCCCCCCTCAACTACCGGTGCTATTCGTTTATCTAGAGGGTCACAAAATTGGTTTTCCATTTGGTGCATACCCATAATATGTCCCCGGACATGGGTGAGTTGATATGTCTTTGGACTTGGTTATGATATGATTTGGTGGACAACCCGGGCATTGCATGCATAAAAGCGGTACATGCTAGCGGTTCAAGGGGAGCTCTACAAGTTATCTTCCAGGGCCGTTCGGTATAGTAGTCGTGAACGTTGTGCCATCTTGAGACTCGGCCGTGCCTCTGGGCTAGATAAAACATAGTAGGTAATACCTCTAGATACGCGCGTAGTTATAGGACAGTTCTTGTTGTGAGATTCGGAAGGCACGCGTATTATGTTGCCTAAAGGGTTGAACATGCATTTGGGTACAGTAGTGCACCCCTGCAGGGTAAATCTTTTCGAGAAGCCGTGTGTCCACGGTTATGGATGCCTCAGGAGTATGGTGTCATGATCATAGACAACGCCACTAATGTTTTGCCTCTAATAACATGATTAGTAATTAGCCTTATCCACTAAACACCCGCTTATTTAAAATTGCCACCGTCTGTGTTCCGCAAGTGGACTTCCTCGACTGGTCTTCGAGGGGGAAACCTTCGGATGGGTTATGTTTGGTGTTATATTATACTTATCGTATAGCTCTCTCTTATCTCGCTCTAATAGCCGAAGTTGTAAGGTGTCTCTATAAGTTAGATAGTGCAAGCTTTGCTGCCGTTGAGACCACCATACCTATGTAGGTGAGGACCGCCGAATTCTAGCCTTGCCGTGTACTGGCCTCAGTACTGAACGCTCTCTTTTTCCTTTGCCCTTTGTCGGCACCCCTTTGTCTTTGACATGTATGTGATTGACGACGTTAGCAAGGTTACCCTTCCGGCTTGGCCTGGGCAAGGTTATGGACGCCATTGGTTATTCTTCAGGACTCTTAGTCCATTTTGGATCTTGTCCATACTCGGACATTACTTGGATTTCTTCTTGATTTGTATCCTTGTATTGTATCTTCATATTCTTGACTCGTTGAGTCGCTGTTGTATATATAAGTCTTTGTGGATTCTGTTGTAAACTACTGTGATGTAACTCCTTGTAATACAAACCCACCCACACGAAAATGTCTAGTGGGCGTCTTTGAATCGTTTCTATGCATATTTTGGCGGGAGATGCTGAGATCTGCATAGACCCGATTCTGGGGCGTTACACAAGGATATTGACCACTCAAGCACAAGAGCACGAAGATCAATGTTCAAATATCTTCCAAACACCTGCAGGCATCAATGGGAAATCTATCAAGAAGATCATCGATGGAGGGAGTTGCCACAACCTTGCTAGCACCGAGTTGTGTGAGAAGCTCAACCTCACCCTCCATCCACACAAGCACCCCTACCACGTGCAATGGCTAAGTGACCAAGGGTCCATGAAGATCAAGCACACCCTTTCGGTAGCATTCTCTATTGGGCCATACAAAGACACGGTGGAATGTGATGTGGTCCCAATGACGGTTTGCCACATGTTACTTGGTCGACTATGGCAATTTAACAAAGGTGATCTACATGATGGTCGCACAAATGTTTATACCTTCTAGTGGTTTAACAAGACATGTGTTTTGCAACCGATGACTCCTACCCAAATAATTGCGGACAATGCAAAGGCTTTAGCGAGGGCGCACTCCACAACATAAACTTGTGAGAAGAGTGGTGAGCGAGAGAACCACCTCATAGTGAGTGAGAGCGACAAGCCTAACTTGAGTGGAAAAACTAAGAGTGTTATCCTTGCCACCAAAACTGAGATGAGAGATGTGAGGAACTAATGGCTTGACACATATTCCTCCCTCTTTGTTGATTGTTTTGCAGGAATTCAAGGATGTGTTTCCCAAAGAACACCCACATGGACTACCTCGCCTTCGCGGAATTGAGCATCGTATTGACCTCATACCCGGCGCACCCCTTTCAAACTGCGCTGCCTATCGAACGAACCCAAAGGTGACGAAGGAGATCGAACGTCAAATCGACCAACTCGTCTCCAAAGGTTTGATCCAAGTAAGCACTAGTCCAAGTGCGCTACCCCTGATTCTTGTTCCAAAAACGGATGATACGTTGCGGTTATGCATGGACTACCGTCCAATCAATGCTATCACCGTGTGTTATCGACATCCTATATCACGTCTTGATGACATGCTTGATGAGTTGTGTGGAGCCACTATTTTCTCAAAAATTGATCTTCGTAGTGGTTACCATCAAATACGCATGGCGGAAGGTGATGAGTGTAAAACCTCCTTCAAGACCAAACTTGGTCTCTGTGAATGGTTGGTCATTCCCTTTGGCTTATCTAATGCCCCATCCACCTTCATGCGCCTTATGAATCATATTTTGCATTCTCTCATTGGCAAGAGTGTCATTGTCTATTTCACTGATATACTTGTTTATAGCGAATCACTTGAGGAACATGTGACACATGTCAAGGAAGTTTTGCAAATACTTTGACATGAAAAGCTATATGCTAATCTTCCCAAGTGCACTTTTGCTAAAGACAAGTTATTTTTTCTTGGATTTGTTATTTCTTGGAAGGGCATTGAAGTTGATGTTTCCAAGGTAAAGGACATACGAGATATGCCCATCCCCACAAATGGGAGTGAACTCCGAAGTTTTAATGGGTTGGCCGGTTTCTATCGTCGCTTTGTGAAAGACTTTGCTACCATTACTTGTCCTCTCAACGAGTTGACCAAAAAGAATGTCACCTTCGTGTGGGGCAAATCACAACAAAAAGCTTTTGATGAACTTAAAAAGAGGCTCACTGAAGCACCTATTCTTGCATTACCAGATTTCACAAAAACTTTTGAGATAGAGTGTGGCGATAGCGGCATTGGCATTGGAGGAGTCCTTATGCAAAATGGGTGTCCTATTGCGTACCATAATGAGAAACTTGATGGTGCTCGCCTTAACTATCCGATTTATGACAAAGAGCTTTTTTCCTTAGTTCATGTTCTTCAAGTTTGGCAACACTACCTTTGGCCTAAGGAATTTATCATACATTCCGACCATGAGTCGTTGAAATATCTCAAAGTCCAAGGAAACTTGAGCAAGAGACACGCTAAGTGGGTAGAGTTCTTGGAGTCTTTTCCATACATTGTCAAGTACAAGAAGGGCAAACATAATGTAGTTGCGAATGCTTTGTCTCGCAAGAACACAAGCCTTCTTACTCGACTTGAAGTAAACGTGTTAGGTCACGGTGAAATAAAAACTTTTTATGCTTCCAACCCGTTATATGGACCGATTTTCGCGAAGTGCTCCATTGACAAAGGAATTGATAATTTCTATTTGCATAAGGGCTTTCTATTTAAACAAAACAAGCTTTGCATTCCCAATTCGTCTCTTCAACTTTTGCTTCTACAAGAATCACATGGTGGAGGCCTCATGGGTCACCTTAGTCGTGACAAGACGTTGGACATGCTCGCCACTCATTACTATTGGCCCAAGATGAAGCGAGACGTTGAGCGATATGTGCAATGATGCACTGACATGTGTTCAAGCTAAGTCGCAAGATAACCCTTTTGGTCTTATATGCTATTTCATATTCCTCATGCACCTTGGTTCGACATTAGCATGGATTTTGTGTTAGGATTTCCTAGGTCTAAGCATGGTCATGATTCTATATTTTTTGTTGTGGATCGTTTTTCAAAAATGGCACACTTAATAATGCGCCATAAGACCGATGATGGTTCACATGTTGCCAATTTGTTTTTAGGGAAATCGTCCATCTTCATGGTGTGCCAGGAACAATTGTCTCTGACCACGATGACAAATTCATGAGCTACTTATGGAAGACCCTAATGGCCAAGCTCGGCGTCAAGCTACTCTTCTCTTCCGCACCGTACCCGCAAACCGATGGCCAAACCGAGGTCGTCAATTGAAGCCTCTGGACTCTTCTTCGTGTGTTGATCAAGAAGAACTTGAAGGATCAGGAGGAATGCATTCCCCACACAGAGTTTGCCTACAATCTATCCAAGCACTCTACAACCAAGATGAGTCCCTTCATGATCGTCTACGGTTTTGAGCTCCTAACCATGCTCGACATCCTTCCACTTATTCTACACGAGTGCACCAAGATATGAAGAAGCTTCACGAAGAAACAAGAGCCACTATCGAGCAACAAGTCCTTCGCCAAGCTTCAAGATTAAACAAGGACAAGAAGGAGATGATCTTTGAAGAAGGTCACCTCATGTGGATACACCTAAGCAAAGACAGCTTCCCCAAAGAACACGACTCCAAGCTCAATCCTTGAGGAGATGGTCCCTTCAAGGTCCTAAAGAGAATCAACAACAACGCCTACTTCATCGACCTCCAAGTACTGTGCGAACAATACATTCAATTTCAAGGACCTATCATCCTACCATGGAGATGTTCAAGAGGATATCCATGAAGAGTCGAGGACGACTCTTTCCCAAGGGGGGAGCTGATGCAGCACATCCTACGAATGTCCCGACATCTACACCACCAAGTCCCCAAAGTGGACCGATGACTCGATCCCGATCTGAACTAATCTAAGCTAAGGTAAACTCGCTCCTCTCGTCATATGACTTTGATACATCTTTGGATGGCTTGCTACTTCATGCAACTTCACTGTGCATTATCGGCTATGACGCCCCAACAGATGAAGTACAAGGAGCAGGGCGAGAAGAAGCTACTAGAGCTGAAGACATGGAGTCTCCGGCCCTATAGCCCGGAGTCTTCGGCCACTCAGACTGGAGACTCCGGCCTAGACTCCGGACCAGTCTTCGGACCCCTGCCAGGAGTGTTCAGTACACCCCCACGGAGTCTTCACCGGAGAGCATCGCCACCCCCGGAGTTTCCGTGCACCCTAGAGTTCCGGCCCAACTACCCTGAAGTCTCCATCCTTCAACCACCGGGAGTCTCCTCCCAGGACTCTGACCACAACTCTGGACCCCTCGCTGGAACTGTCTATATGCCGCCTGGATTCTGCCCCGAAGTCTGAGCTCCACCCCGAACTCTCTGACCCCCAGACACCGGAGTCTCTGGTGTAAATGAACCAGGCATGTGAAAGCCTTTAGGGCCTTTGGCCCGTGTAACCCCAAATCCGTCTAGGCTGTACCCTTTATTGCCTAAACTGCCCTTGAACTAGTGGCTGGCCTATATATAGTCCCACTTCTATTGTAAATCCTAGGCATGATATTTGGAATTAGTGGACACCCTTGTGGATCTACCTAATTATTGCCTCATGCTCCTTGATTGAGGAGCACCAAAATATCACAAACCTTGTTGGAATTTACATCGTGCCTCCCTCATTGTACAAGGCCTGGACATCGGAGTTCCTTTGCCTAGATGTCAAGATCTCACCGAGTCTCCCTACTCGTCGTGCCGGTTCGAGAGAGAGTCCTCCACCCGACGTCGATCCTAGGGGACCGATCACCATCGGCGTGAGGTATTGGTGTGTATAGTGGTGTTGTGTGAGTGTGTTCATCGTGTTCTTCACGCGTGAGTTTGTCGTGTTCATCCCTTCTCTCCTTCCCCCGTACTCCACCCTCGATTTGAAAGGGATTCATGAAAGATCGGTCCAGCCTCGAGGTTGACCCTCAACATAGGCGGAGTTTTTTTAAGAGGTGGAGTTTTTCTTAAAATTAAGCTTGAAAAATATAGCATGTCATTTATTTACTAAATAAATGGCACATTCTATGAACTTTAAGCCATATTAATCGTTCTTCCTTCTAAAAAATAATTTTACTTCTTTACCATGCTAGCATGCACCGACCTATACCAAAATATAGGCACACCATCATTATCTTTATGAAGACAGAGTATGTCCATGACCTTGGTCATTTGGCTTGAAACCCATGAAAGTCCATACATAGTACATGATATAGTAGGCCATACCGTGAAGTGAGTTTTTCAAGTATTTTTGTTGGTAGAATAAAGAACAAAGAATGCCCCCACCAAATTTTTGTACAAAGTGGACAATTCTTTCTTACAGTTCCCAAGTTTAAGTATTTTTCAAATGCATGACTCTATGTCGAATAAACGAAATTATGTCAAACTTGAATACATGTGAGTGCGACAAACTATTACTCTTGAAATTTTCCAAATTCTTTTTAAGATACCCAGGCAGCCAATATATCATGGGCCAACAATAGTTTTGAAAAATACCATTACTGATTAGTATTTGCATACCAACAAATTTGACCACATATGGAAAACATTCAAACAAAATAAAGTGTAAAACAAAAATATGACACTTCATTACGATTGGGGTACTTTTTCTAGTATTATTAATTGCCAAGAAAAAGGATAAACATGAGTTTCGACAACTTTAGGAAAAGGGATTCTGTTAAGGGGCAACCTCAAGGGTGGCCCGATCTTCACGGATCCCGTGGTCAAATCGATGGGAAAGCAAGGGGAAAGAGAGAAGGTAGAATAAGCGGACGCATACCTCGCGAAGAACACACGCAAAACTCACATGATACAAGGCCGATTGCTCCCGTCGGTGGCCACGCAAAGAACACACGCGAAGAACACACGCGAAGAACACACGCAAAACTCACACGCAAAAGTCACAAGAAGTTCAGCAGTAGTTTGGGCATAAAACTAGGGTTTGGTGCGCAATAAGGGGTACAACGGCCGAAGGCCCAGCTCAAGGCGCGCAGGCCCATACGCCCAGGCCGGAGACTCCGGTGTAGAGGTCCGGTGACTTTGGTGTGGGCCAGAGACTCCAGTCTGTCTCCAGTGTCGTCTCTAGAGTGGTGTCCTGACTGTCCTAGGCGTTGGTGCGGAACCCGGTCTAGAGGTGGGCCGAAGACTCCGAGGTATGCAGGCCGGAGATTCCGGTGTCTTCAGGCCGGAGACTCCGGTGTGCTTAGGATGGAGACTCTGGTGCTTCAGCTGCTGCTTCTTCCGTCTTCTCTTCCAAGCCTCCTTCTTGTCGAGCTTGGTGCTCCGGGCTTCCTCTCTTAACTCCGTACTTGTCGGTATGAACCTATCATGAAGAGGGTAGTAAGTGGGCTCGCATAGAGGAAACACTTCACCTTTGGAGTCCATGACATCTTGGAATAAGTTGGAGACCATGATGTGGTAACGATCGAAGGTCGGGCTACATCATCCCCCCCTTCAAAAAGATTCGTCGTCGACTCTATACGCTCATCAGAAAGTAGAAGATGTCGAGAGACCTTATTGATCCTGGGGTTCACCCTATAGTAGTCCTCAGGAAGATTGAATTGACAACACTTCAATGTTCCTTCACTCTCCATGAAGCCTACAAAGCTCACAACAAAAGCAAAGCAACACTCAAAGCATAGCCAATTCATGAAGATAATTGATACGGATCATGCCGGTGATCCTTGAGTTTTGTCCCGATCTTTCACAGCGAGTAACCTGGATAGGAATTCTCCCAACAACACCAATGAACGTCACCTAAAGAAGAGGAACAAATCCAGCAAGCAACATGGAGAAGATCACCACGCCTCAACCCAAACCACGACAATCCTTGATGAACACAATAACCTCCACGACAATATCAATACGATAGATAACACGGCATCGCCGTCCCCGGAGGGATGCTAACCAAGCAACTCACACAATAGTTTTAGTAAATTTCAAGCTAACCCTAAAAATCATGATTTACAGGCCTATATAAAGGCTGCTAGGATGTTCAACATAGAGTTGGGGTCAAAACCAAACATATCTCTAACTTTCCTAACTTAAAAGGACTCTATTTGTAAACTGACAAAAAACGTCCATCGACTTGTTTCGGTTGCCGCGCACTGCTCGTAATGAACTGGGAGACATGCAAGTACTAGTGGGAAATATCTCAGAATTATATTTCCAACAAGTACTTATTTTCTTAATTCGGAGTTGGTATGTGGAAACCACGTCCGTTTCAATTTCAGAACTTCTGTCTGTCCAAAGTCAACCTTCCTTCTTGGTTGCCTTCCATCTCTTGGTCGCCTTCATTTTGATGATATTCTCTTGCGCCTTCCTCCCGCTCCTCCCTCGCGCATATCGTACCCATATCATCATCCCCCCCTTCAAGAAGCGTTGTCCCCAACGTGTGCGGGTCGGGTCGGAAAGGTGGCGTGATATGAACAATCACTTCACGCGTCTTCGCCATCTTCAAGTCTTGCATGCCTTCCACTCTGCAATCTCGCTCTCGGTGTGCTTGACTTGAAAGAACCCTTGGCGCCTGCACCTCCTTGCGTCTCCATACGAGCTTTGACCTAGGCGCCACCGTCTTCTTCTCAACTCTTGTTGGAACTCATGGTTGTTGAACATGGACCTTCTTTGCATGACATGGCATAAGATGAGTAATGCCTGGATCACACAACTAACGAACATGTCAATCCTTGCCTCTATGCATCCGCACAACTGTCCCAACAAAATTCCTCACAAGTGTGCTAATAAAATTGCCCTTGTTACCCCACTGCACCTCATGCACTAGAACATCAGGAGCACAACTATCATCCGCCTGAACACCTGTGTCAACACAAACAACCTTCTGAACACATGCTGCAACATCATTCCTCTTAGCAATAAGAGGATGCACTTCAACTGGCTTATCACTAACAAGTTCCACTGGCTTGTCATCTATAGGCATAGCTGAAGTAATATCAAAATTATCACACTATGCATCATGCTCTCCATCCTGCACCTTAGCTAGCCCAGATTTTGGCTTAGCCTTGCGCACCTTCTCCTTATGTACCACCAGATCTACATCAGACTTTATGTATTCATCCTGCATAGGTTTCAAAGTCTGCTGTTAGCCACCATGCACAAAAGAATATGTATTTGCTCGTCCAGTATGTGTAGCGTTGCGATCATACTGCCATGGACGAACAAGTAACAGCCCACATACCTCCAATGGCAACACATCGCACTCAATCTCACCAACATAATCACCAACTATAAATGGCACACGCACCTTATGAGTTACCTTCACCATACCGCAGCTATTTAACCACTATAGATGCTTAGGTTCAGGAATACGCCATGTGGACAACCCCAATGCTGCCACCATTGCCTTGCTAATGCCATTAGTATAGCTTCCTCCATCAACAATCAACTTGCATGCTTTGCCTTTGATCATACACTACGCCAGAAATAAATTCCAACGCTGGCCCTTGTCAACTATCATGCAAGCATCACCTTGTACCTTCTTGAGTTGCAAATTCATCCCACTCAATGGTACAACATCCCCCACTTTAGTTGCAGTGCACACAACAAGCTTGTCAACATCAGGCTGCTTCTCTTTAGAAAATTGTGGCACTGCCACGCTGACCGGTTGCACTAGAACAACTGCTGGATCGTCCTTTACATGAGATGGAATAGACATAACTGCAACTTTGGGCAATTCCTGGACTGCATTCACGTGCTTGGTACAAAATACCTTACGACGAGGTGACACAAAACAGCCACGCAAAAAATTACTGAAGTACTTCCAAGTTGCATCAACAATATCCTTCTCACGCACCTTTTTATCCCACCAACGAGCTATCTCCTCATCCACACGTCGTAATGCAAGATGCATACGTGTAGGATTATCCGAATACTCATATTTGTCACATCTTTAAAAACTATCTTGCATATGACGTTCCCACGACTAATATTCATCATATGTCGCCATATGGACCAGTCTCCACCTGATTTGAGAATCATCACATACCACACCGTTCAAGATGTCAAGATAATCATTGTACACATCACCAGATCTCTTCCCAGAAGTGCACCGTTTGCCATAAAAAATCACCCTGACACGACGACATGCTTCCTAGCATGACTGCAGAACAGAAAAAATCAGGCCGGATTGTCCGGTGTTGGAGGGTCGGACAATCCGGGTCGGACGGATACTCCGGGAGGAATCCATCGGACACTCCGGTGCGCGGGCGTCGAGATCCAATCTGCTCTGCCTCAACTCTCTGATCTCCACCAAGAACACACTCAGCCGATCAATCAACACAATCTCGCCGTGAGCAACCTGGTTCTCTGATTCCACCTGATACGGATCATGCCGGTGATCCTTGAGTTTTGTCCCGATCTTTCACAGCGAGTAACCTGGATAGGAATTCTTCCAACAACGCCAATGAATGTCACCTGAAGAAGAGGAATGAATCCAGCAAGAAACATGGAGAAGATCATCATGCCTCAAACCAAAACACGACAATCCTTGATGAACACAAGAACGTCCGCGACAATATCAATACGATAGATAACATGGCATCGCCGTCCCCGGAGGGATGCTCACCAAGCAACTCACACAATAATTTTAGACTCAATTTCAAGCTAACCATAAAAACCATGATTATAGGCCTATATAAAGGCTGTTGGACGTCCAACATAGAGTTGGGGTCAAAACCAAACATATCTCTAACTTTCCTAACTTAAAAGGACTCTATTTGTAAACTGACAGAAAAATCTGTCAACTTGTTTTGGTTGCCGCGCACAGCTCGTAAAGAACCAGGAGACCGACGAGTACCCGTTCAAAAGATCTCGGAATTCTCTTTCCAATAAGTACTTATTTGCTTAATTCGGAGTTTGTATGTGGAAACCACGTCCGTTTCAATTTCAGAACTTCTGTCTGTCTGAATTGAACCTTCCTTCTTGGTCGCCTTCCATCTCTCGGTCTCCTTTGTTTTGATGATCTGCTCTTGTGCCTTCCTCCCGCTCCTCCCTCACGCATATCGTGCCCATATCAATAATAGCATGAGTCCTCAAGTAGAGTGAAGTCACCTTATGATGTAGAGATAGCTCATTGAAGGGTAGCCATAGGTAACTCTTTTTGCTTCGTCTTGTCAACTCTTTGTCCATAGAGGTTGACACAGAAGACATTGTACCTTCACACAACAAATACCAAGCAACATATGTTTGTGTGTGATAGAGGAGCATGTCATTTGTGGCATGTCCATTCTTGTTGACAACACTATTAGCACAACTCAAATATAGCAAACAGAATGCATATACAAGGTCAAAGTGCAAGGAAATTTTTTGAACATCAACCAAATGTGGAAAACCCAAAAACTCCACATAACATCTTAGTGTGGCACTCAAATCAGTGGACTAAAATATTAATAATCATCTTTGATGCAAGAATAGGAGAATTTGGCTAAAACACATGCAGAAAAATATCCAAAACAACATCATTATGTGTGCAAACCAACAATTGGAAAGATAAATTGTTCGACGTGTTGGACGCCACAAACAAATCATCAAACACAAAGCTCATGGGCATATGATTATCACAAGCAGAAGTAAAAGCAACAAGTGTGCAAACAAATCATATGAAAGAGCAAGTGGTCCTTATTTTTGTTGCAACAATTATACGAGAGACTTGGAAGCTCTCATGACAATACATGCTCATAATGGCATTATGGTTGTACACAAACATCAAAAAGAGAAATTGTTCAACATTTTTGTTGCAACACATAAAGCATCAATATCGAATAGCAACGAAACATGATTGTCACAAGGTGAAAGAATACTATTAACATGCTTGCAAGCTAACCATAGGAAAGAGCAATTTGTCAACATGAAAGATGCAAAGCATGCAAAAGGTACCAGAGATGGGTTCGATCTTGAACTCACTTGGGGGATGCTCTCTAGAGCTCTTTTTGTCAACTTGTGATCAACCGAGGTCGACATTCTTGTGCACATCACCATTAATGTCAATCAAGTATGAAGTAGATGCATGGTGAGTATGCAAGTGGGGACATGCTTATCATGGCAATCATCAAAATATCCAAAATTTGAGAAAGCTATGGGGGACATCTCAATAGAAACCATATGAGTATTATTGTTGCAAGCAAAACAAGTGAAAGAGCAATCATCCATATTATTGCTAGCAATGGGAGAAATTGTAAAACATCCATGACAAAGCATGGTCCGAGGGGTACCTTTTTAATATCATTGCAAGCAAAACATTGGAAAGAGCAATTGTTCAACTAAGTGCTAGCAATGATATCATCAATGTAGCGAGTAGAGCATGGCATGTCTATGGCAACATCATATGATCGAGAAACTGTGCTCCAAGTCGTCCATAACTGCGAACAAGGATTTTCGGAAAGATTTAACCCTGCAGGGGTGCACCAAAGTTTCCACACGCACTTCCACCCTTTTTGCCAGGTTAATTAACATACTTCCATCGGTATGTCGGCTGGTATTTGGACACGACACTTTCCTAGACCCAAAGAAAGTACATGGGGGCCACCCGAAAGTGCTACTCGTACAGAAGCTGAGGTTACATGCACTTGTCACACGAGCAGAGGCCATAGACAATATATTCCCGTGACAGAGTGTCGCAATCCTATGCAATAGTAATAAATGCTCATCGAGCAACAGGTAATAAACATGGCATACATGGCATTGGTACAGTAGGTAACGTATAAATCCCGAACTAGTTTTGTGGCCCCACAGTGCAATACCTTGAAATCAGGTAATAAGAAGATAGGGGTGCCCAGACACCCCACATGTGGTTAGCACGATCGATCTCGGAACAGGTGTCAAGAACTCGGGTCCTAGGTGGACACAAGTGGGCGGTTAAAACCAAATATTGACTATTACCCACCGGTGCCTCTGCATTATATCTATATCAAACATTTTAATTGACAAGTTATAATGAAAGCCATGATCATCTCCATCATTAAGCATGTGCCAACCTCCCAACCACTGTGGATCAACAATGATGTGAAGTAGCACCTGAGGAAGCAACTACAACTTGCAAGGCCGACTGTCTATGAATCAACCAACAATAGAATGTGTCCAAGGCATTATAGAGGTTGTAAGGAACATACAAGGTTCATGGAAACTAAAGCATCGCAACACGGATAGCAATAGATCAACATGAGAAAGTAAAGACTACAAACGCAAAACAGGTTGAAAGGGGGAGAATGCTCGCCTGGGAAACATTGCCGAAGGTTCATCCGAAGATCGGGTCGACACTTGCATCAACTCTTTAGTCTAATCCATGAAGAAGCGAACACTAAACGAAACAACGAATACACTATTTAATACTACAACATAAGATCGCATTAGCATGTATGATGTATGATATGGCATAGATGCGATGCAACTAGGCAAGATTAAGCGGAACCGGGGTCCCGACAAATAATTAGAAGGTTCAAGTTATTTAGATACCCCACAATTTAAATGTTGGTCTATCAAGGAAAAATATAGTATTGATTTGCTACACAAATTAAATAGAGCCAATATAAGGCTAGAATAGCCCAAATGTACTCCCAAACCACCAAACATATATGCCATCATGAAAAATTTATTATGCAACAAGTTTTTATTTCATTTATAAAACTAGGGACTCAACGAGGGGTCACACATTAGGGAGATCGGAAATCTTGGCTCCAGGGGTTCAATAGTGTTGGGGTTTTGGTCTCGGACTCCAAGAGGTCTTCGGGGTTTCGGCCATCGGATCCATGTAGGAGAATCAAGGCTTCGGTCTGTGCAGGGGAACTTGGCGTTCGGCGTCCTTCGGTTCCATGTCGACGTGCTTGACGTCCAAGATGGATAACTCGGTGTTCCGTGTTGGAGATCATGTCAGTCCTCTTCTTGTCGGTAGCAAACTTGACCTATGGTCTTTGGGTCACACCAATCTGGGATCGGACTTGTCCAGTACCACAACGATCTTGGCGTACCCATGTTGGAGATCTTTTTTTGAATGGAAGAGCTCTTAAATTATCAGGAACAAAGTACAACTCAACTCTTACAACACGAACACTGAAGTTCCGATTCAACCCTACAGCCTACAAGCTCACCAATAAGAGTATAAGCTGAAAATCCAGGAAGTATAAGCAGGATAACACAATTGGAGCCTACCAGGTAATCCATCGAGAACATGGACTTGCCGAACCTGCAATCATGTTCTTCAGGGGCCTCACAAAGCCTAGCCAACCGTAGAGCCATCGACTCAACCAGCAATCGAGATGGCATCAGCGGACGAGGTTGAGAGTTGTGATTTAGATAAAGAATGAGCATCGCCGAGCACAACACGAGGGGATCTTCATCACTAGATCTAAGGAGCAACATCAGAGGCAATCTCAACAGCCTCCGGCACACACACCCGAGTGAAATGAAGATCGCGAAGACCACTTGGACAGCTATTCTCAGTTGATCCTTTGAGAAGCAAGTAGACCCAAGAACTGCATCCAAATAGAATAAATAATGAGTAGTTCCAGTTGGAGCAGCCAAACCATGAAGCACTGTCTCTTCAGAACTCCAAGCACTTGAGCAAAATGTTTGGTCGATACCAACAGAGCCTGTCGGATGGCTTGAACCAACAGGAGCCACAAAAGCAGGCAGGAACTACTGAGAATGACCAGTTGCTTGCATCGCCAAGGGATTTTCTCTAGCACCTGACTGAAGATGATGCCCAAATCCAGCAGTTGTAGACCTGTACCATCCCTCTTCCTCGCCACCATGGCCGCCCGAGAGGGAAAAGGCAACACTAAGGCCACTAGAGAGGGACCATCGGCGCATATTAGAAAGGGGATTCGCCGATATCCACTTCCACCACGGAAGCCGGAAACACGCCGGCGAAAAACCTCTGCCGCACCCTAGCAGAAGTCTAAAAAAGGATCCCCAAGGACCTCTCATACTTAACAGCGACACACTGTTTTTCTCCCCCCTCACCGCCATGGCCGACCGGAGGGAGAAGCCACAGCAAGGTGCCCCTGCCAAGGAGGAGAAAGCACAAAATGGTCTTATTGCGGAGATCCTCAATCCCAGCAACTCCACCGTTCGCTCTGCCCTCCAGAGCGCCACCGCCGGAGTACCAGTTCGAGATGCCCAAGATCTGGCCGGAGAAAGCCTAGGAGCTACTCCAAACACCGGCATACCGCCAAGAACTACTACTAGTATATACACTAAAGGCGTCGACACCTCTCCTCCGTCTCCCTCGTCCCGCGACACCGGCGAGTTTGGCCTCGGATCGGCCCGACGCACACGAGATCTTCTTAGAGAACTGTAGCAGCAGGAGGGGGAGAGGATAAGGTCGACTGCTTATGTAGTTTGTGCATATGTTGGAGATCTTGGAGTTTCCATCTTGATGACCTTCGGGTTTGGCGGATTCAGATCCGTGTAGGTGACCTAGGGATTCCATCCTCTTGTGTCGGTACCGGTACGCGGGCTGGCTCCGATGCATGCTGCTGAACAAACAGGGGCGATCAATGCAGGGTAGCGTCGTTGGGAGCTCGAGGTAGGGGCCACCCGTGGTGGCGTGGGAACAACCGCAGGCGATGGAGATGTTTGGGCCGGTGAGGTGTAAAGGCAGGGGCGGCGAGCTTGGAGAGGAGGCATCCAAGGCATTGTCGGCGGTTCTGCAGAGAGGATGGAGATGCTCGGGGAGGCGGAGTAGGTCGAGTAGAAGGCCCCCCGCGAGGGAGACGGTGTGGCAAGGCGGTGGTGGCATAGAGGAGGGCCAGCGGGCGGCAGTGAAGCCTGTAGGCGTCGGGGAGCTCGCATGGGGTGGGGGCCGCGCTTGAGGTCGGAGACAGGCAGGGGATAGGAGGTCGCAAGGAGACGACAGGGGGTCACGGCGTCCGCTTGAGGGAGAGGGAGGCGGCGGCCGGAGAAGCTTCATGTCAGGAGAGGCGCTTGGGAACGGAGATCATGGCTGCGGCGGTCAGACACAGGCGCGGGACGGAGGAGCACGGAGGCGGATGAGGTCGCGGCTGGCGATGCGGTGGTGCAGGCCGACGGAGCAATGACGCTGGGGATGGGGGCCGTGGATCGCGGGACGGAACGGTGGAAGCCTCGAGCTGGGAGATGAGGGTGAGAGGAGACGAGGCGTGGTGGGCGCAGTTGGTGGCAATGGGGTCTGCGCGTCGAGGATGAACGCGTCAATCGTGCAGGGTGGTGGGGCGAGGAGGGGTGTGACATAGTGAGAGATGCGACGCATCACTGGGGTGGGGATCGCGACGGGGGTGGGGCCGGGTTCACCCGCGGGTTAGGTGTGTCAAGCGATGGGAACGTGTCGCAGGGGGTCGCGGTGTCGATGGTTGTACCGGCAGCGGCGTGGTGGAAAAAAATATTGGAACAAACGATTTTGTAAAATAGTTTTAGACAAACAAATATTTGAAAAGATCGAGGTTTTGATTTCAAATAAATATGGGGAACATTAAAAATAAAGATAGACTTTTGGAAAACAGTTTTAGACAAAAAAATGCACGATGACATGATGCTCAAATGCAATGTGGCATCATGACATGATCATGCGTTCATGATGATGCACAAAATAGAAACACCAAGAGGTTTTCTAGTAGTGGTTTTACCTAGGGTGCTACAATAGGTAACTCTCTTTGGTTCGTCTTGTCAACTCTTTGTCCATAGAGGTTGACAGGGAAGACATTGTACCTTCACACAACAAAAACCAAGCAACATATGTTTGTGTGTCATAGAGGAGCATGTCATTTGTGGCATATCTATTCTTATTCACAACACTATTAACACAACTCAAGTATAGCAAACGGAGTTCATATACAAGGAAAAAGTGCATGAAAATTGTTTAAATATCAACCAAATGTGCAAACTCAAAAACTCCATATAACATCTTAGTGTGGCACTCAAAGCAATGGACTAAAATATTAATAATCATCTTTGATGCAAGAATAGGAGAATTTGGCTAAAACACATGCAGAAAAATATCCAAAACAACATCATTATGTGTGCAAACCAACAATTGGAAAGATAAATTGTTCGACGTGTTGGACGCCACAAACAAATCATCAAACACAAAGCTCATGGGCATATGATTATCACAAGCAGAAGTAAAAGCAACAAGTGTGCAAACAAATCATATGAAAGAGCAAGTGGTCCTTATGTTTGTTGCAACAACTATACGAGAGACTTGAAAACTCTCATGACAATACATGCTAATAAAGGCATTATGCTTGTACACAAAACAACGAAAAGAGAAATTGTTCAACATTTTTGTTGCAACACATAAAGCATCAATATCCAATAGCAACGAAACATGATTGTCACAAGGTGAAAGAATACTATTAACATGCTTGCAAGCTAACCATAGGAAAGAGCAATTTGTCAACATGAAAGATGCAAAGCATACAAAAGGTACCAGAGATGAGTTCGATCTTGAACTCACTTGGGGGATGCTCTCTAGAGCTCTTTTTGTCAACTTGTGCTCAACCGAGGTCGACATTCTTGTGCACATCACCATTAATGTCAATCAAGTATGAAGTAGATGCATGGTGAGTATGCAAGTGGGGACATGCTTATCATGGCAATCATCAAAATATCCAAAATTTGAGAAAGCTATGGGGGCCATCTCAATAGAAACCATATGAGTATTATTGTTGCAAGCAAAACAAGTGAAAGAGCAATCATCCATATTATTGCTAGCAATGGGAGAAATTATAAAACATCCATGACAAAGGTTGGTTTGAGGGGTACCGTTTTTAACATCATTGCAAGCAAAACATTGGAAAGAGCAATTGTTCAACAAAGTGCAAGCAATGATATCATCAATGTAGCGAGTAGAGCATGACATGTCTATGGCAACATCATCACAATCAAATAATTTCACATGCTCAACATTATGCAATGACAAAGTATCACATGGAAATATCAATGAGTCATATGTGATGTCACAAATATCATCCATAGCATGCAAATCATCACAAATCATCATGTCACTAGTGGGATCCGTGCATCATCAACACCTGTATTTTTACTTTGTTCATACCTCTCATATGAAGTGGGTGTTGTGGTAGTATTGGCCTCCATGTGGGTGACTTCTTCATTATCTATGGGGATGGTATCATCTTCATCCATCATGTACATCTTCTTGGTCGGAGGCATCATCATGTCCAAGATTGGTGCTTCTTGATCCATGGAACCTAGCACATCATGGGTAAACACACTAGAGATAGAGGGTAAGTCGTTAGAAATCAAAGTAGCCTCACATGACCTATATACTACCACTCTCAACTCACTCGGTGTACCACTCATGCCCTCCAAATGGAAGCACTCAATATCACGTATGGTGGAGTCAGTCATCTCACTCTTTCTCTCACTCAAGTGGGCTATGTGGCTCTCATACTCACATGGGATTGGTACCACATCATCACTCATGGATATACAGATAGGTTCGGTGTGCTCAACTCCATGCGCCTCCTTTGGTTAAGGGAAAGTCCCATGCTCACCATGTACTTTGTGTGCCATTGTGGTGGTGGCACTCATATCGGAAGTATTTTGTCCTTGACGCCATCTTCGCCCTTGCATCCACTTGTTGGCAAAGCAACTTGTTTTATTCTATCTCTTGGGGGGTCATATTTTTTACGGCCTCGTCCAACTTGGCAAAGTAGAGGTCCATCTCTTGCTTGAATGACATTCTTGGAGTGCTTGGAGAAGAAGTTGCATTGAAGCTCTTGTAGTTGGATGCTTCATCTTGAACTTGAAGTTTGTCATTGAAGCTTAATGGAGTGGAAGAAGGTTTTCTCTTGGTGCCATTTTGGTGGTGGCACTAGTAGTTGAAGGTGCCTTATAATGATGGTGTCGACCGAGGTCATTGGCGTGCCTTGCCGAAGGTTTATGTTAGTGAAACACTTGGTCATCCACATGACAATCACGGCGATCATCCTTTTCCTTGGTACTCTTCTTGTGATGGTGGTGCCTTCTTGAGCTTGATTGAGCATTATGGATGGTGCTCAATATATGTTCTCCATCTTCCTGGTGAAGATGCCTTCAATGATGTCTTGTATCCTCTTGATATTGGAGATGATCACAAGAGATGTATGTCGATGAAGATTCTTGCTTCGTGGTGCCTCTTTTGGAAGATGTTGTTGGGGGGCCACTCTTCTCGTAGGTGGTGGCACTTGTTGCCTTGGAGGTTGTTGCACTTGACGCCTTCAAGGTTGTGGTGCTTGGCGCCTTGGAGATGGTGCGCTTGACGCCATGGAGGTGATGGCGCTCGTCGCCTTGGAGATGGTGGCGCATGACGCCATGTAGGTGGTGGCGCTTGATGCCTTGGAGGTGGATCATCGAAGTAGGTGGTGCCTTTGGTGTGGAATGGTGGGCCTTGAAGGTCATGGTTTCTCGATGATGCACCTCCTCTTGCTTGGCGTAATAGTCCTCCATCTCCAAGTGGTGGAGGTATTCTTAATGGTCATGGAAGAGGCCTCAAAGTTGATGAAGTTCTCCATGTCCTCCATGCTTGGTGTGGCATCATCGTTGTAGCACTTGAAGTCATCCATGCTTGGGGAATCGTTGTTGATGTATTACTCCATATCACCCAAGCATGTGGAGCCATTGTCGATGTAGTGCTCCATGTACTCCATGCATGAGGAGCCATTGTTGATGTAGAGCTCCAAGTCCTCCATGCTGGAGGAGCCATAGTTGATGACGTGCTCCATGTCTTCCATGCATGTGGAGCGGTCGTAGGTGTAGTGCTCTGGGTCCTAAAGCATGTAGAGCCATTGTAGGTGTAGTGCTCCATCATGTCCTCTATACTTGTGGAGTCGTAGTCATTGTGGCTCATCATGGATTCTTCATAGATATCATCATCGGTTTTAGAGTCCCTAGACATGATTCACAAGACCAAGTGGTGTGTATGGAAGTGGTAGAGGGGTTAGGGATGCAATGCCTTACTTTACCTTGGAAGATAGTATCGTGCAAGTGGCCACACTTGAAAGCAATCAAAACCAAGTAAAGTGAAGTTCACGCGGAACACCAAAACCAACTAACCACTAAAAACACACACACAAAGCTTATGGTGGATAGGTATGGATGGTGACATGTCCAAGAACAATCCGAAATCAAGATATTGTTATGGAAAGTAGATAACCATGATGATCACAAAGCAAAACAAGTCAATCCACAAGATAGGAATTATGTGCAAGGAAACACACATGGTGGGATAAATAGGACTTGTGTGATGGAGAAAGTGAGCTAAGAACCAAATGATTACCTAGCAAATACTATTAGCTCATGTCGCACAAGTGTAAGGAGAGATGCTAGTTTGATTGCAATAAATCGGTGGGCTACAAGATATTGACAATAAGTACCACCTATTTGATGTTCATCGAGCATGCGCTTTCTATTCTATGAGGCACTTGTTTCTTTCTTTTTATTTTTCTTCTTTTTCTTTCATTTTTCTTTTTCTTTTTCACTTGCCTCTTCCTTATGCCAACAACTATACAAGATAACTATATGAGATAGCGCACTCACAACTTTTGCTCGAAATTCTACAAGTATCAAATGTCCATAGCCCAAGCAATCATAGGAGGAACTAGGCTCAATAGGTGTTTATTGATTGCAAAGATTGTGTAACTCATAAAGAAAAGCAAGTGGGGAGAAGTCGCAGAATTTTTATACCTTTCGTCGCCGATCTTCAGCCTTTATTGGATTCTGTTTTAATCACAAAATTTGGTTGAAGTAGATTGTGGGGGCCCCGAATTAATCCTCCGAGAATCCCTGTTATGCATACAACCACGATCCCATGATCAGTTAGTCGTGGCACATAACCGACAAGTATCACGGTAAACATCCAAAACATAACAAATACATGACATACCTTATTTGCCATTATGGCTACATTGATCAACAACAGCGGAACTTCATTAAGCGTAGAGCCCGAGCCATGCCTTAACCTACAGGCAACTGACTGGGAGAACGGTCTAGCTCGCATAGTCATCAACTTCAACCTCTTCTTGATATCTCACCAAGTAAAAAAGCCAGGGACAATGCCAGTGAGTACTTTGAATGTACTCGCAAACCACCTTAAGATATTAATAATAATAGGAGAGTATGCATTATGGATGTGGTAGTAGGAGGGCTCCAAGAGAGGTTCTTTTCTCAAATAGTTTCTCTTGTAGATATAGCATCTACATATCTTTGTTGAAAACTTTATAAATCATTTTGGAAACCTTTTTGAAAAGTTTTAGAAAACATCAGGACTAGGTCACCAATTTGTTCCCGTCTTCCGGTCGTCCCACGACCAAACTCCTTCCTATCCGTTCTGACCATCCCATGGTCAAGATCAGAATCCTTTACAACCATCCCATGGTCAAAACATTTCAAAGCCATTTCTTTTTCGAAATCCTTTTTGAAAACAAAACCAGCACCGCTCTATAGCAACCTTCCCAACCGTCCATGACCGCGGACGCGGCTATTCGAATAGATTTACACTCTGTAGAGGTTGTACACTTTACCCACACCATCCGGGTACACTACCCTGATCTTCACCGATCGTGGGTCGAGTAACCGATCAAGACTCTCCGGATGCCCACTCCAGTATAAGTGCCTACCCTATGAGCGTTAATCCCCTCAAAACCGGGACGTCGGGCGAGGACCAACCGTAGTGCTTTTTCCACTTCTCGAGTGTGCGCTTTCAATGAGGGGCTCATAGTAACGCGTGGAGGCCTGCCGACCCTTTGTTCCTTCTGTAGGTCGATGTCCCACATGGACCTTTATCGGAGAAGGCCCACCCTCCAGGGATCGCCGATCCCCTGTAGTTGTTGCGAGGCAGCTTATACCAGAATAGACAAACATCAAATCCAGCCCTATCCCATTCAAGAGTAATGTGGTTGCACGGGTTAATTGTTCTAGCAAAACTGCAAAGAACCGTGTGCGTTTTCGTAAACCTTTTTCCTCCATCTTTCCTTCAACATTTTTTAAATCAAAACCTTTTTCTTTCTCAACATCTTTTGGGAGGTCCCACCTCACCAAGGTTTTATCATAAAGCATTTGGTAAAAAACTTTTTCCGGGGTCTTCCCATCCTCTAGCTTTGCTTCGGCTAAATCAGGGGTCTCCAAAGGGTTATGGTGATATACACCATCTATGCTACTAGGGAAAAGTAGGAGTCACCAAGGGGGTTGCACTTAGTAGTACCAAAGGGTAATAGTTCGGAGGAGCCAAACCACTACCATATATATACATCAACATATAGTAAAACAATGCAATTTCACAAATAGTAGACAAAGACATGCATAAGTAAAATAGTACGACAAGGCTTAAGAGCAAGAAGGTGGCTTGCCTGATGATCATCAATATGGCAATATGTCCCTGGACTTCTCCTTAGAATACCCATAATAACCAAGAATACTAAGATCCCTTCTTCTCGGCGTCAATACAAGCGCAACTATCGTCGTCGTCAAGTATACATGCAAACGAGCAAGACCACAATCAAAACAAGGCATGCAAGCACCAATACAATACAACAAGTAATTTCATAATACCGGATTAAGGTTCAAATGGTTTTGAGAGGATTTGGATTAGAAGATTGAGATGGCCTTGGAGAAGGGGATGAACACCCCTTAGGGTTTATTGTCGAGGAACTACCTAAGAGGAAGCTTTGATCGAGGACATATTCTGTATGATATCATTGGCTAAAAATGATACCAACAGATAGGATTTGATAATATGAAACCAACAAAAGTGGTTTCACTATTTTATCACCTTTGTTTTTTTAGTTATGATTTTTCTAGTGAAATAACTTATAGTTTTAGGAATAATTCACCAGAAAATTTCTGGAGCACCAAAAATTATTTCCTTGGGTAGTTAGGTGGGGCTTGATGTACTTGTTCTCTGAGAGTTCGAATCATTCCAAGATAATTACTAGAATGCCCTCAGGAAATTCCCAAAGGCAGTTTTGTAGGCACTTTGTCTTTTTCACCGGATTAAATCTACAGCAGGTTTTGATTTGATTCCAAGGTCACAAGGTAGGTATTTAGAATACCATTCTTTAGAAATTTGAATCAACCCTTTTGGAGTTACAAAGATATTGGACTGATTTATCTAGTGATATTACTATCTACAAAATTGTTTAATGCAATATAAATCCTCTGAAACTCAATAATTCTTGAGCTCCTGGATCTAGACAGGTATTGATGTACCACATCAGTCGGATTTGGACTCAACCCAAAATATGTTGTAGATTTACCTAGGGAATTTTCTAAAGGCAGAGAGTCTCTGTTTTTGTTATTTTTACGAAAGTCAAACTACTGTTCACCTTGTCCTGAGATAAATGTTATATGATAGGCCTATGCGTATACTTTCAGAGGCTTTTGGTTTCATACATTTTGGAGATGTGTAGGTCCCTGAGGGATTTATTTACTGGAAAGGATACCTTTTCATAAATAAATCTACAGAGGAGATATTAGTGGTATTTGGCCAAGATTTGGCTTCAGCATGATATACAAAACCCTAAGGTATCCTAGGAAATTTGTGTCAGGTCATATGGAGGTAATTACCATTTTCATTTGTATTTAAAGTAACTTCTATGCAAATCTTTCCCTGGGAAAAATATTAAAGGAAGAAAGGGGCGCGGGCCAGGTCTGCTAGGGAGTTGGGCTGCACTGTGGGCTGGCCCAACAGGAGGCGCCGGGGAGGCCCGCGGGATCATTTGAAACCGGCCGCGTGGGGCCCGCTGGTCAGTCACACGGGGCGGCGAAAGGGTATTGGCTCCCCTAGGCCGTAGGATTAGACAGGGGTTCGACGGTTGACGACCGTCGTCCTTCTCCCAACATCGGCGGCGGGACAGAAACCTAGGGGTGGCGAGAAGGGTACGGGGAGCTCACCTGAGCGCCTGCCGGCGGCGGGGAAGGCGGGGAGGCGACGCGGTGCACCGTGGGGACCTCGGGGATGGGCGCAAACATGAGTTTCCACGACGGAGGAGACCTCGCGCGCGAGTGTCCGAGAGGAAACGCGATGGAGCTCGTCGCTGATGATGGTAGATGAACTCCTAGGCAAGAAGAGGAGGCAGGGTAGATGCATCAGGGTCAGGGGACCTTAGTAAGGAAACATGCAGAAGAAGAAGGATAGAGGAGAGAGTATATGAACCCGATCTTGAAGCTCGGCCGAGAGGAGAAACTCTCCTTCTCCCGCGACATGCGAAGGCGTGGGCTCGGTGAGGGAGCTTTGGGGGAGCAGCATGAGGGCCTTGGAGGGGATCTGAGGCACTAGGGAAGCTCTAGGTCGGCCGTATACTTCACTTCTCGAAGGAGGCCGAGAAGGAGCATGCTTTCCTCTCCATGGCGATGGAGAGCAAGGGATCTGGATTTCGGGGCTTGAGGGAGGTAAGGGGAGGAGATGGAGATGAAATGAGACAGAGGGGAGGGATGTCGGGCCTCTAGCCTCTTTTATCTTGAAGAGGAGGGGTGTATGATGCACCAAGTGCATCCATGGCTTGGGCTGGTCCATGTCCCTCCTATTGGCTGCCAGGGGCGGTGCGGAGATGTGAGAGAGGTGGGTCTGGTCGTGCAGGAGTAGAGAGGGCCAGTTGGTGGCTGCTGCAAGGGGTTTGCAAGCCAAGACACCCACATGGGGTTAAGAACTAGTGTCCAAGCACTAGAGGACAAGCTGCTACAGTAATTGCTATAGTGATCACGACCAGAGGAGATGGTGTTTGCTGTGATGAGTGGTGGTGAGCCTTGGTGGTGATTTTAATTTGGTCTAGGCCACTAATTCCTTAGTCTGCCACATTTGATCAAAATGAGGCTTGTGAAGGAAGCTTAATATTTTGCACTGGGCAAGGTGGGACCATGGTACTAGTAGATAGATGAGGTCAAGGTAGATATCTAGGAATTATTTGGGATTTTTCAAAAGATTTAAAGTCCACTTAAATCCATTTATCCAAAAACTGCAGAAGTAGCTTCTAGAAGATAATTTGATAAATTTACATTGGACAAGTGGAGTTTTTGATGTGAGAGGGTCCCAAATAGAAATACACACTCAGGGGAATTTTCCCAAGATTTATTGTGGCTTAAAAGTATTTAAAACAATTATTATTCCATTTTAGCCATTTAAGAAAATGGGCAAAAAGAAATAATAAAGCTCTTCAAAAATATTTATTTTTTAAGTGGGAAGATGGGGTATGATGTGTGGACCTCAATTGATCCAAAAGTTGGGGAAGTGTTTTGGCAAAAACCAAACTTTCCTTTAGGGGAGGGGTTTTGGAGGTTTTGCCTATTAAAGGAATTAAATCGATTTGTGGCCATAATAATTATGTATACTATTTGATAAATATTGATGATCAAGGTAGATGATGTAGACAAGGTGTATCAAGCATCTCCAACCTTGGGATTAGAGGTTCCAAGTTGATATTGGTGGAATACCCTAGATTAAGGAACTAGGGTGAGGTTAATTTCATACCACCAAAAGCTTGTTGTATCTTGGAGCTCAGAGCTCACCTTGATGCAAGGGATAGATGTATTGATAGAACACGTTGTGTATATTGCAATGGTCTAGAGGTTTTAGCTTGATCCTACTTTAGCTCACCAAGACTGCCTTTCAAACTTTGAATAAAATAAGCCCGCCAAGGCAGATTATCAACTAGCCTTCAAAACCATGTGGGTTTAAGCAGCACAAAGATCCACTTGGAGGAAGTAAAGTGGATATGGATATACCTATATGAGTATAACCCAACCATTCAAATAGTTGGTCCATAGAAGGTTGGATGGTGGTGTGAGCTGCTATCAAAGTAGGCATGTTGACTAGATTTGCAGGAAAAGTTATTTTCTTGCCTGCAAAACCATCAAGAACAAGTGGGTAGGAGGATGGTCTAACCAAGGTAAAGAGTGGTACTTGGTAGTAATTAGGATGGTTAACAAGATGGTTCAGATGCATTTCCAAAAAAACACAAGTGTTGAGAAAGGGAGGCATTCAAAAAGGTGATGTTGGAAACAGATTTCTAGACTTAGCCAAATTTGGCAGAGTTATGGATTTTGACTAGAATGTGGGTGGTGATGATTTTGATGGGTGGCAAGGTACCAGAGCATCATCAAGTGGTTGATGTTGAAGTGTATATTGAGTATAAAGTACCCTTGCTTGATATTAGTCTTCATTTACTTGGAAACTTCTAGAATGGATCACTGCAGAATTGATCTAGGTAAGGGTTTTAGATGATCACCTGGTGGTTAGAGATTAGATCTAGATTATATTCCTTCTTAGGATTTGGTGATATTGAAGTATTTTGATCCTAGAGGATGAGCTCCTAGATTAGCTCAAACTTCTTCTGAGCAATCAAGTCAAACAGCAGATCAAGACAACTCATCTTACTTGAGGTAAGGTTGGGCAATTTGGAAAGGGTTGTAGTTTGAATAAGATGAGAGGCTTTGGTATCTCTACCAAGAGTAGAGTTCAAATGCTTCATAAAAAGGTTTTGTTAAATCTAGAGATAAGAATAGTAGAAGGTTCTGTCTTGAAAACATAAGGAGATTATGTTATATAGCTCTCCATAGTTTGATCAATAGAAGCTACTAAAATAGTTGGTTTGCAAAGGCTTCTTGGCTCAGGTTTTTGAAATGTCAGAACATTTGAGAATATGGAAATTTAGCCAAGACTGTTTTGGGATGTAGCTTTTGTCAACTGGTGTTAAGGTAAGGAGTATATAATCTAATACACATTAATAGGCATAAACATATTCAAATAGAAGGCAAGCACTTCAGCATTAAACAAGAAAAAGTTTTTGTTCCCCCTGATTTTTGCATTCTAGACAACTAATCAGGGTTGCTGAAATTGTTATGTTACATAGATAGCATGAACCACCTTGATTATGATGTAGAGCTCTTTCTTCTCTTCAAAATGAGCTAAAGAACACCAAAATCTGAGTTCATCTGCAAATGTTATGCGCAAAACCGTGAGGAAGGTCAAATCTGTTTTTTTGCACGAAACTGGATACCAGTCAGTATGGGGGTCCGGATTCTTTGCCCGGAACTCCGGTCTGGACCAGAATCTCTGTTCTAGGGGCCAAATCTCTATTCCTGAGGTTTCAAGACATGTAGAACTTGACCGGGACGTGATTTTGGCGAAAAAAACTAGAACCAAAACACCAAATTGATGGGAGAAATCAAGGAACTAGGCCATGGGAGCGCATGGGAAGGTAGATCAATAAGTTTGGCAAGTAATCCCTTGATCAAAACCTACCCAAACACACTCAAATCATAGATCAATCCAAAACATGAAATTGGGGATATTTTTGGGGGATTTTCGAATTTATGGGGGAAAAGACCAAATCGATGAGGAATCCATGGCAACCAAAAGTTGTTGATACCAAATGTTAAGGGGTACCCTCAAGGGTGGCCCGATCTTCACGGATCTCATGGTCAAAACAATGGGAAAGCGAAGGGAAAGGGAGAAGGTAGAGGAAGCAGATACAGACCTCGTGAAGAACACGATGAACACACGCAAAACTCATACGATACAAGGACGATTGCTCCCACCGATGGCCACCGGTCCGATAGAATCCTCACAAGGAAAGATCGGTCAACATGCTCCCTCGATCCCAAGCGGAGAGGGAAGAACACCTTGGAGAGGGTCTTGATAACTTGGCAAACGGACACCGATGACAAGGCCTTGTACAATGAGGGACGCGTGATGCAAACTCCAACCAGGTGGTGATGATAGTCGGTCCTCTTGCGTAAGGGGATGATGCAAAACTAAAGATTCCACAAAGGGGGGGGGTTCTTTAGTCTATCTTCTTTGACTCAGGAGTACATGAGGGGTGGGGGCTCTACTTATAGGCCAATCACAGGTTTGTGGGGAGTTTGGCCATAAAACTAGGGTTTGGTGCGGAATAAGGGGTACATGGGTCGAAGGCCTAGCTCAAGGCATGCATGCCCATATGCTTAGGCTGGAGGCTCCGGTGTGGGACGAAGACTTCGGTCTATCTCCGGTGTCGTCTCCGGAGTGGTGTCCCAACCGTCCCACGCGTTCATGCGCAACCCGGTCTAGAGGTGGGCTGGAGACTCCGGGGTATGCAGGCCGAAGACTCCGGTGTCTTCAGGCGGGAGACTCCAGTGTGCCCGGAGACTCTGGTGCTTCAGCTACTGCTTCTCCTGTCTTCTCTTCCAAGCCTCCGTCTTGTCGGGCTTGGTGCTCCAGGCTTCCTCCCTTGCCTCCGTACTTGTCACTATGAACCTATCATGAATATGGGATGGAGTATGAACTAGTATATCATTCAAGAGGGTAGGAAGTGGGCTCGCATAGATGAACAGATTCACCTTTGGAGTCCACGACGACTTGGTATAAGTTGGAGACCATGATGTGGTAACGATCGAAGGTCGGGCTACATCAGATTCACATTATAGCCTATCATGTATGGACATTATTCAGCCAGAATGACCAATAAGTTCATGGCCATATATATATATATATATATATATATATATATATATATATATCGAAATATACCCTAGCTACACTTTTAGATACGGTTCTCACATCGAGTAGATGGGTGCGTCTTGGACTAGGAAACAATGTTGCCCGTGGGAGTTTCGAACAATTAGGAAAAAAACATGTTTGACTCTTCTGTGTGATTACGGGGATATTTTGTACTAGCAGTAAAGAAAATAATGTCGCTCAGAATGTGACAAGCGCACCATGTTTCCAGACATAGCGAACCATGCATGTTTTCTTGTAATTCCTAGGTTATATGTGTTTTCAAGGTTCGTAGCTAAATTAACCCAATTAATTTACACTACTGTATCCGATTCAAATTAATAATCTCAGATTTGTCTAGATTCGGGTATATGTATCTACCACACAAACATGACTAGATGCATTTGAATGTAGACGAATCTAAGAACATTAATATGGATCGGAGGGAGTCTATCGAAATTAGGTCAAATTAATTCGAACCAGATGTGAGCTGCTGATTGCTCTTAAAATTTTACAAAAATCTGTTGAAGATACCCAGTAGACAGTCAATATAACAAGAACGACCGAGAGATTTGAAAGATTCAACTTCTTTCTAGAATTTGCATGGCGAAAAATTATAGTTGACCCTCCTTTGAAGGAGACAGAGAAATAGGCAAAAAAGGACTCGTGCATGGCATCCTTTTGCATGTATTACCTACCATGAAAAATGATAAACATGTGTTTTCACAACTTATGAAAAAACCCGCTTCACAAAATTGGCCTACCATGTAAGTATGAACAGGTTTCAGGCCGAGAGACCAAGTAAGATCATGGACATATCCACATCATAGTTTATGCTAATTTTCCCGTATTTGGTAGTACTACAATAAAATAGATGCACACATCTTGGCATTAGCAAATAGTGTTACCAATGGGAGTTTCCAAATAATAGGAGATGAACCAACTCTAATTGTCTGAGTGACTGAAATGTTTTTCTATAAAGCAAATACTCCACTACTTCATAGGAAGAATAGTGCTTGAAATGAGCATAGTTTTACTCCGTACTACTACTCCAAAAGGGAGGTAGGGAGAGAGCAGCGAAGAGGAGGAGTCAAAGACGGTGTGATGTCATAGCAAAGCTATGATGGGCTGTTGACTCAAGGTATGGGGTACACTCCACTAACCATCCTCCATCGATCTCTTCTCTGCTACCGCGGGCGCACAGTCTGGCTTGTCTCTTCCTCGTCCACAACATGGCGATGTGCACGTGTACCTTGGTACGACACACCGATCTACTTCCAACGACATTTTTTCTAGAAATTCAAGCGATCTACTGGATTAATAATCATCAACACCAGTACAAAAAGGCTTAATAATAATAATAATTACAAAAGGTCCTCAGACCACCTTGTGACAACTACAAACCATAGGCCGAAAATTGGAGTGTCTCGCTCCTTAGGACCTACGGTACCCTTCTTCCAAAAAAATAAAGAATGCCACTGCCCCAATTTTCAAACAAAGTGTACCATGCTTTCTTACAATTCCCAAGTTTTAGGATTCTTCAAGCCGACATAGAAATGTTTTTCATTTTATTCCTATTTAATCTTCTTGCTTTTTTATGAGTTTGTTGTATCGTAATGCTAGTTGTTGTATAGTTCAATTGCTAGGTATTACACATGCTGGTATAAGGCCGACAATAGAAGACGTGTCAGTTTGTTATACCTAAGACTTGTTTATTCAATTGAACTTTCTCTCACGCAGTTGTAGAATATTAATTTTGACCTAATTCGACAAATTGACGGAAAGTTATCTGAGTGGGTGAAATTAGCTGGAAAATTAAGCTTAAAAATATAACATGTAATTTATCCAACCACTTTATGTACTATAGTAAATAAATGGCACATCATATGAACTCTGAGCCATATTAATCATACTTCCTTCAGAAAATACTTTTACTTCTTTACCATGCTAACATGCACCGACCTATACCAAAATATGGGCACACCATCATTATCTTGATGAAGAAAGAGTATGTCCATGACCTTGGTCATTTGGCTTGAAACCCAAGAAAGCTCATACATAGTACATGATATAGTAGGCCATACCATGAAGTGAGTTTTTCAATTATTTTTACTGGTAGAATCAAGAACAAAGGATGAACCCACCAAATTTTTGTACAAAGTGGACAATTCTTTCTAACTAGTTCCAAAGTTTAAGTATTTTTCAAACTTCCAAGCTAAAGCTCCATGCACTTAAATGCATGAATCCATGTCGATAAAACGAAATTAGGTCAAACTTGGATACATATGAGTGCGATAGACTATTACTCTTGAAAATTTCGAAAATTCTTTTGCCCAGGCAGCTAATATATAATGGGCCAACAATAGTTTTGAAAAATGCCATTACTCATTAGTATTTGCATAACGACAAATTTGACTACGTATGGAAACATTCAAACAAAATAAAGTATAAAACAAAAACATGATACTTCATTACGATCGGGGTACTTTTGCTAGTTTTATTAATTGACAAGAAAACTGATAAACATGAATTTCAACAACTTTAGGAAAAATGGATTCCTATTATAGCCTATCATGTATGGAAATTATTCTTGGGTTTCAGCCTGAACGACCAATAAGGTCATGGCCATACATATCGATATATACCCTAGATACACTTTTAGATATGGTTCTCACATCGGGTAGATTGGTGTGTCTTGGCCTAGTAAATAATGTTGCCCGTGGGAGTTTTGAACAATTAGGAAAAAACATTTTTCACTTTTTCAAGTGATTACGGGAATTGTTTTGTACTAGCAGTAAAGAAAATCAAAAGAATGTGGCTCGGAATGCGACAAGCGCGCCATGTTTCCAAATCTAGCGGACCATGCATGTTTTACTTAAGATTCCGAGGTTCTATGAGTTTTCAAGGTTTGTAGATAAATTAACCACTTAAATTACACTATTGACTCTTATTAAAATTAACAATCTCAGATTTGTCTAGATTGAGGTATATGTATCTAGCATATAAACATGACTAGATACATTTGAATCTAAACGAATCTAAGAACATTAATATGGATCGGAGGGAGTTTGTCAAAATTATGTCAAATTAATTCGAACCACATGTGAGCTGCTGATTGCTCTTAAAATTTTAGAAAAATCTATTGAAGTTTCCCAGCAGATAGTCAATATAACGAGAACGACCGAGTGTTTTGAAAGATTCAACTTCTTGCTATAATTTTCATGCCAACAAAACAAAGTTGACCCTGCTTTGAAGAAAAAAGAGAAATAGGAAGAAAAACGGACTCATGCATGGCGTCCTTTTGCGTGTATTACTTGCCATGAAAATGATAAACATGATTTTTCACAACTTACGAAAAAACCCACTTCACAAAATTGGCCTACCATGTAAGTATGAATAGGTTTCAGGCAGAACGACCAAGCAAGGTCATGGACATATCCACATCATAGTTATGGTAATTTTACCATATTTGGTAGTACTACCAGAAAGTAGATGTAAACCTCTTGGCATTAGTAAACATTGTTGCCAATGGGAGTTTTCAATTACTAGGAAAAGAAACAACTCCAATTTTCTAAGCGACGCAGATGCTTTTTGGTAAGGAAAGTACTCCACTACTTCATAGGAAGAATAGTGCTCGAAATGAGCATAGTTTTAATCTGTACTACTACTCCAAAAGGGAGGTAGGGCGAGAGAAGAGAAGAGGAGGAGACGAAGGCGGTGCGATGTCAGAGCAAAGCTATGATGGGCTGCTAACACAAGGTAGAGAGTACACTCCACTAGCCATACTCCATCAATCTTTTCTCTGTAGCTGCGGGCGGACAGTCCAGCTTGTCTATTCCTCGTCCAGACCGTGGCACTGCGCAGTGTGCCTTGGTATCGCATACCGATCTACTTCCAACAACCGTTTTTCCCGAAATTCAAGTGTTGGGGAGATACCCCTAGGTAGGGTCACGCCGGGGTATAAAGGCCTAGTTAGGCGAGGTATGGCAAGGTCAAAGCAAGTGCTGGCCGAGTCACCTCAAGGCAGGCCGGATCACGGAATAACTCGGACCAGGGGACGTCCACCTAACTTGGTCTCAACCGACTTAAGCCATATGTCGGTAAGATGTATCTAACTTGTATGCAGGAATAGGTGTGGCCCGATCAACTATGTGGGATCCGGGTTATATCAAGCTTGTATGAGAAGGACGGTATCTCACTGGTCAAAGGTGACTACTGTACGCAGAGTGTGAGCGAAGCGGACAGAGGCCGGACCACCGAGGCGTGGCCGACAAAGGTGACGAAGCCAATATCAGGTCACGCAGGCGCCGCAGAGGCTCACGTAGCCTCTGCATGGATGACGCAGGGCAAAAGTGACCCGGTCGGCTTACTATTTTGGGAGCTCCACGTTTGCCCTCAGTGGAGACCTAGCCACCCCTATATAAGGAGGGCTAGGACCTCTGTAGAAAGGGTTGATTTCTATCTTGGTCTGGACTAGATTAAGCTCTAGGGTGTTGCGATTTACTAGTTAGTTCCTGAGGGCAAGCTAGTGGTGAGAGTAAGAGAGTCCCTTCTTCGTCCTCTTTCCAATACAGCTCTAGGAGCACTTGTAATCTACGAAGGTGAATCAAATACAAAGCTTCCGTGTGTAGAATCACCACACTATCCCTCCCTGGATTCCCCTAGTGCATTTAGTCCCCACCTTTAGCCTATCCATAGCATCTGCCGTGACACCACCACGATAGTTGGCGCCTACCGTGGGGCTAGCAGCACTGGCAGGGGTGAAGACCCGGACGGGAAACCTCATCGCCACCGGCGAACGCATCGTCTCTGGGCTCGTTCAGTGCTTTGGACGCTGGACTTTGTCAGCGACAACGCTGGCTGCTTCGGCACGCGCTCTCTTCCGCGCAACGGCCTCTTTGTCAAGCTCGGCGCGCACAAGGTCTACCTTGCTATCGATGTGTCGTGCGTTCATCCACGACACGTCGTCGAAGGAGGCGAGCCGCCCCTTAACGTGGTTCAAGGGGCGCGTATCACTCGCTCCCCGGACTGTGCAGAGGTGATGATGACTGCGCCAGGTGCAGGCGCAAGCAAGGATCCGGCACCAGATCCGGAGGTAACGCCCAAGGCGCCGAGGAAAAGTAGAGGACCTCCACTAGAGAGGCCTGAGAATGTGCTGCAGCAGGCAATGGATATATTGGCAAACCCAGTAGCAGCAGCAGTAGATCTGGCTCAGGCACAGGCCGAGCTAGAGGAAACTAGGCAGAAAATACTAGAGGGTGCGAAAAAGATAGTCGCGGCTCAGCAGTCATTGAACATGATGGTTCGTGAGTACGCTAAGGCAAATAAGGTAGATGCTGTAAAAGTGAAAGGGAGAAATCTCATGAGTGAGATGAACAGAGAGGGTGATACTAGGATTGAGGAATCAGAGAACTGTTTGTCCGTGGGGCTGCCGAGGTATAGTACCCCGGCAAACAACCTCAGAGCAGCGGATGCAGCTGCGTCCGAATTAGAGGGTTTGACGGGTGAAGCCCATTAGAGACAGCAAGATAGGGTCAATGAGTTGGTTCGGATCGGGAAGAGGCAAAACGAGGAGTTCCTCAGGGCTAACCAGGAGAGAGTTGGGGCCTCCAAGATCGTTCATTCGGCGGTGGGTAACCCAGAAAAATCCGCTGGAGCCACATCGTCTCCTCATGGTGGTCCTAGGAGAGAAGAGGTAGTAACTTCAGCCAGGAGGAATAAACAGATAGTCCCATATGACCCGACAAGGGCAGGGAAAGGAAAAGAAGTGCAAAGAAATGAAGATCGAAGGAGTGTGAGTTGAGGTGAAGCTGGCCGAGATAACCGCTACCAAGACAATGTCGGTCAAGGGAATGCTGTAAACAGCAATGCCGGACAGCGTAATTTGGTAGTTGCAGGTCAACCGCAGCAGCGGAATATACCACGGCAAGAGCACAGCGCCGGCCAAGGTATGCAACAGAGATCAACTCAACAGGAGCAAGATAGATACAACGATGGAGATTCGGAAATGGTGAACGCTGGCTATCCCTGACCGGACTATCACGTGATAGGGTCAAGATTGGGAGGCAGAAACATGATGCCTGATGACGCCAGGTTAAAACTGGATCAGCTGTATAGGTCGGAGCAAATTGAGTGTCAAGGTCCTCCGGGTCCAGCATGTTTTGGGCCCTGGATCAGGAAGGAACCTCCGGTACCAAACTTCCAGTTACCTAGAGGCACAAAGACCTATGACGGCAACACTAAGCTGGAGGATTGGTTGATTAACTATGCAACTGCTGTCAAGATTGCCACAGGCAACTTGAGGTGGGCTGTGAGATATGTACCCCAGATGTTGGAGGGGCCAGCAAGGGTATGGCTAAACAATTTGCCACCCAGAATTATTAACTGTTGGATCGATTTTGAGGAGATGTTTGTTAGCAATTTATCAAGTACGTATCAGAGGCCCAACAGGCCACAAACCCTAGCAATGTGTAGGCAGAGACCAAATGAGACAGACTGGGAGTTCTTAACTCGTTGGTGCACTGTGCGAAACTCGTGTGAGGGTATGATTGAGTCACATGCCATAGCTTGGTTTGCACAAGGATGTAGATATGCAAGTATGCTATGGCTAAGGTTACAAAGGGATATGCCAACCACCTTGGCAGAAACGATCCGGATTGCTGATTCATATGCTTTGGGTGATCTGACGCAACCTAGACTCACCTCAAACGAGTCAAGCGAGGAGTATTGTCAGCGAGATGGGGCCGGGTCATTCTGAAGAAATGATTACCGAGGTAAAAGAAGGGATGACAGACCGGATTATCGCTACAGTTTGCAACAAGTTGCAGCTGTGAATCAGGACCAACCCAGAGCAGGAAGCAGTCAACGTTAGAAAACTGGAGGACAGCAATGGACGCCAAGGAATGATGGGAAGAAAACTTGGACGTCGGAGCAGAAAAAACAGTGGCAAGAGAAGAATGACCGTCTGAGGTATACCTATGAAGCAATGCTGGATCAGCCGTGTAAATTTCACACGCCTAATCCAAGTAACCCGGCGGGTCACACAACTAGGCAGTGTGAGTGGATGCGAAAGATAGAACAAAGTGGTTTGGGGAATGCTCAGGCACCTCAGAATGATCAACCTCGGCAGGAGTTACCTCGGCAACAATTGCTCTCCGGAGCGAACACGCAACAGTTAATGTTGCCTCCCCCTCTGCCGAGGTATGACATCCATGAGAGAAGGGATGCAGTGCATCAGGTGGAGAACCAAGACAAACAGGATCAGAGGTACCCTGGAAACGAGGGGATAAATGAGTATAGAGAGCATCATCAGAGTTACTGTGTGTTCACTATGGAAGAGACGGATAGAAAGAGCTTGCAGCACCGACATATGGAATTGAATGCGGTAATGCCAGCTATGATGAGGTATATGCCTTGGTCAGACCAGGAAATTACCTGGAGCATCAAAGATCATCCCAAGCTTATGCCAAGTCCTGGTTTGTACACACTAGTGCTAGATCCGACATTCATTGGGCCTAACATAACCGTGAGATTCTCCAAGGTGTTGATTGATAATGGTAGTAGCATCAACATCATGTATGTGGACACGATGCGAAAATTGGGCATCTCGGAAAACATGCTTCAACCTACAAGGACAACTTTCCATGGCACTGTGCCAGGCATTTCTTGTGAGCCCATAGGCAAGGTCCGGGTTGACGTTTTGTTCGGCACAAGAGATAACTGCCAAACTGAGAATTTTGAGTTTTAAGTGGTGAACTTAGAAAGTGCGTATCACGCGTTACTCGGTAGACCAGCTCTGAACAAGTTTATGGCAAGTTGTCACATCAGTTACTTGAAGATGAAGCTGCTTGGGCCAAATGGTGTAATTACCATAGCTGGGGATTTCCGATGTTCAATTGAGTGTCCATCTGCCGGATCTAACCTGGCCGAGTCACTCGTGATTGCGCAAGAAAAGAGAAAGATCCAAGAAGTGGCGGCATTGGCTCAGTCCGCGCAGCAGTATATGCCGGCGTTGAGTAACCCGCATGGTAGTGTCTCATTCCAAGCGACAAAAGATACCAAGAAGGTGCCTGTTGATGATATGTTCCCTGAGTGTACTATAACGATTGGTGCCGGGTTACGTGAGAAATAGGAAAGCGAGCTCGTTGACTTCCTCCATGAGAATCGGGATATTTTTGCTTGGTCCACACAGGACTTGCAAGGTGTTCCGAGGGAGTTGGCCGAGCACTCTTTGAATGTGAGACCCGGAGCAAAGCCGGTGAAGCAACCCCTCCGTCGCTTCGCCGAAGATAGGAGAAAATTCATAGGAGATGAGATAGCTCGGTTGTTGGTTGCAGGATTTATCATGGAAGTGCTTTACCCGGATTGGCTGTCTAACCCGGTGCTGGTGGAGAAAAAGAAAGATGATCCGAACGTGGCAGTGGTTTGGCGTATGTGTATTGATTACACGAACCTGAATAAGGCGTGTCCAAAAGATCCATTCCCACTGCCAAGGATAGACCAAGTCATAGATTCCACTACTGGGTGTGAGTTGTTGTCGTTCATTGATGCGTATTCTGGTTTCCACCAGATACCTCTGAATCCAAATGATCAAATAAAGACTGCGTTTATCACCCCGTATGGGGCTTATTGCTATCGCACCATGCCTTTTGGTTTACGTACCAGAGATGTATGCATGACCAAATTGGCCAAAATGTGCAGGTGTATGTGGATGATGTTGTGATAAATACCAAGGAAAGCAGAATGCTCCTTGACGATATCAGGCAGACGTTCGCGAACCTTAGGACGTTTTGAATGAAGCTTAACCCGAAAAAATGTACCTACGGTGTCCCGGCTGGAAAATTACTCGGATTCCTCGTCTCCAGCCGGGGTATTGAGGTCAATCCAACTAAAATCCGGGCCATAGAGCGAATGGAACTGCCGAAGTGTCTTAACTATGTGCAAAAGTTCACTGGTTGCTTGGCATCGTTAAGTCGGGTTGTATGTCGGTTGGGAGAAAAGGCACTGCCTCTCTACCAACTCATGAAAAAGTCGGATAAGTTCATTTGCACGCCGCAGGCCAATGAAGCCTTTGCCCACTTAAAGAAGATGTTAGCCACTACACCAGTGTTAGCCTCTCTACTATCAAAGGAGCCAATGTTGCTCTATATAGGCGCAACCAACCGAGCTGTAAGTGCAGTGATTGTGGTACAGCGTGATGAAGAGGGTAAGTCAGTGCAAAGGCCAGTATATTATCTGAGCGAGGTATTATCAGCCTCAAAGCAGAACTATCCTCACTATCAGAAAGTGGCATATGGTGTGTATATGGCAGCTAAGAAGCCGAATCACTATTTCAAGGAACACCCAATCAAGGTAATTTGTGAGGCTCCCATATCCGAGATAATGAGCAACAAGGATGCGAGTGGTAGGATTGCGAAATGGGTAATTGAACTAGCACCTTATGTTCCACAATATGACAGAAGAGAGGCAATTAAATCTCAGGCTGTGGCGGACTTTTTTGTGGATTGGGCCGAGGTGCAATATGAGCCACCATTACCAGATCCGAACTACTAGAAAATGCACTTTGACGGGTCAAAAACAAAAACCAGGTTAGGTGCCGGAGTTGTGCTTACCTCGCCCAAGAAGGACCAGCTGAAATATGTGTTGTAGATCCACTTCACTGGATCAAACAATGTAGCAGAATACGAGGCACTTATACATGGGCTGAAGGTGGCAAAGGAGGTTGGAATACGCCGGATCCAATGCTTCGGCGACTCAGATCTCGTAGTCCAGCAGGTCTCCGGGCAATGGGATGCTTTGGACGCAAACATGGCATTATACATATTTCATGTGCAGAAGATGTCTGGTTACTTTGAGGGATGCAAATTTCACCATATACCTCGGGTGGAAAATGAGGCTATCGATGTATTGTCGAAGCTCGGTTCAACCCGACAAGCAATCCCACCAGGCGTAGCATTGGAGCACCTCATAAAACCATCCATCAGGCCATCCTCGGAGTCCGACTCAATTTTTATCCTGGAAAATCCGGAATCAAAGGCTGTGCCCATGGACATTGATGTAGGGAGTGGTTCGCGAAACCTGGGGACTGCCTTGGCAAACCCGGGGACTGCCACGACAAACCCAGGGACTGCACAACATGATCCGGTAGAAGTTATGCCGGTGGATCTAATGGAAATTGATGAGGATGTGTTCCCAGTAAGAGCTGTGCCAGCTTGGGCATTGCCAATATTCCAATTCCTAAAGGATGGAACCTTACCCAGTGAGGAGGTACTTCCCAGGCAAACTCAGAGGAGGGAAAAAGCATACACGATCATCAATTCCGAACTATACAAAAGGAGTGTGACTAATGTCCTCCAGCGATGTGTTGACCCAGATGAAGGACTTGACATCCTCCGAGATATACATCAAGGGGAATGTGGGCATCATGCCTCATCCAGAGCCTTGGTAGCAAAAGCTTTCCGCCATGGGTTTTACTGGCCAAGTGCCTTAGAACAAGCAGAAGATGTGGTGAGGAAATGCAATGCCTGTCAGAGATATGCGACAAAAACACATATGCCAATGTCGGAGCTCAAGAACATACCAATTACATGGCCATTTGCCGTATGGTGCTTGGATATGGTTGGCCCGTTTAAACCAGCAAGAGGGAATATGACTCACATTTTGGTCATGGTGGATAAATTTACGAAGTGGATTGAAGTAAAGCCAATAAGAAAATGTGATGGAGCCACTACTGTAACTTTCCTCAAAGACATCATCTTGAGATACGGTTATCCTCACAGTATCATAACAGATAATGGCACAAATTTTGCTGAGGGAGCATTTGCGCGTTTTTGCCGAGATAAGAAAATCCGGCTGGACGTTGCCTCGGTAGCCCACCCCGCATCGAACGGACAAGTGGAAAGATCCAACGGATTAGTATTATCCGGGATAAAACCCCGGCTCATTGAGAAGCTGCAAAGGTCAGCGGGGTGCTGGATAGAAGAACTACTAGCGGTACTGTGGAGTTTAAGAACAATTCCGAATCAATCAGTAGGCTATACATCATTTTTTCTGGTATATGGGGCAGAAGCTGTATTACCAGCCGACATAGAGCATGACTCTCCTAGAGTCACCCAATACACAGAAGCCGAAGTGCAAGAGGCCCGGCAAAATGATGTTGATCTGCTGGAAGAAGCGAGAGAATTGGCATTGTCTAGATCCGCCATATATCAGCAAAATCTCCGACGCTATCATAGCCGGGAAGTAAGCCCCCGAGTTTTCCGGGAAGGTGACCTGGTACTCCGGTTGGTACAACGTACTACTGGCATGCATAAATTATCCCTCCCATGGGAAGGGCCATTCATTGTGAGCAAAGCATTGCACAATGATTCTTATTATCTTATCGATGCAAAGCCAGAGGAAAAGAACAAGGCGGACAGGTCCGGCGAGGAATCTAAGCGTCCATGGAATGTAGCTCTACTTCGTCCTTTCTACACTTAGCAGAGAAGTGTTTGTATCCGAGTCTCTCATATGTTGGTATGTATGCCGGCAATGAACTTATCAATGAAATCTTGGCACTTCGAGCAGTAACTCGGGGACTGCCTTAGTAATTTTAGTTGTCTTCTATATTATTTATATGTCGACTGGCATAAGTTGCTTCAGCTTAGGCCGGATTAGTAGTTTGTGAGCACCAAAAACCTAACTCTTCGACTTGCTGCTGTCCAACAAGATTTGGCTTCATGGCAAGCAAGAGAACAAGTTTGGAATTGCGTAGCACATGAAAAACGACTAAGGGAAAAAACTTAATCGAGCCGACGTTTGTTTTTCTGACTAACATTGCGTGTACTTTAAATTTATCATGCTGTGTTATTTTGAGCTAAACCTAAAGTTTCCAAGTACTGTTAAATCAATTTTTGAAACTCGGACTCGTAAGTCATAAAACCGAACCAAGGTGGACACGAGCCGAGCCAAAAAATTGGAGGAACAAAAAATGAAACTCGGAGACTACGCCCAAGTTAATCCGGCATAGAAACTTAGTAGCAAAATATCACTGATGTGCTTAATACAATTGCACCCGGCATACCGGGGATCTGATAAACTTTAAAGTTTTTTCGCTCAAAGAGCAGTAGGAGGAGGAAGTTCAGCACCATCTTCGCTGCCTTCGATGTCCGAGGCATCGTCCTCTTGGTCCTCATCCGAGCCATCTTCAACGTTTTCAACGTTTTCGACATCGGCGACATCTAGGAAGCTTGGTCCCTCGTTCCATTCATGAATGGGGGCATATTCAATGAGGCTATGGGCGTAAGCCTTGCGCCGAGCAATCCACTCCGGGTCGCTGGACCATTTGGATCCGGTGCACATGCGCGCTAGCAGGTTGAGGTCGATCTTCTCGTACCATGTGAGCACATAGTGGAGAACGGTCTCACCTCCGGCGCGTCCAGCTGATTCTCTCCAGAGATCGAGCTGAGTCTCGCATTCCATAAGCCGGGAGAAAAGAACAGCCAGATTCTCCGGAGTATCCTCCTTAGGCCAAAAGGCGTTGAAGATCCGGACTACCACATCCAAGATATTCTTGCCGTAGTTCCTCACGACTTCGACTCGGGCGGACAAACTAACTATCAAGTCCTCGAGATCAAGAGGAATGGAGCCAGGGCCAGATGGAGTACCCCTCTGCTAGCGGAACTTGGTAACAACATTGGATCCAATGACATCGCTCTCTGGGAATTTGCCTGGGAAGATAAAACAAGTGGGGTAAGTAAAGGAAACATACCCGGAAAGATCAACGTCGGTCGAAGGAAAAGAACTTACTAGAGATATGGCTATGAACCCGGGACAGCTCCTTGATGTAGTTGTCGCGCCTCTCCTAGAGTTGCACAAGTTCAGCATTCGCCGACTCAAGCTTGATGTCGGCCTCCTTGAGTAGTTCCTGGTCCTTGGCAATCTGGAGATTGAGGCGCTCGCGCTCTTCAGTATAGTCCTGGTCGGCTTTCTGGAGTTCGGTTTGGTGCTCTGCTTTCAATTTCTTCATATCTGCCTTCAGCTTGGCAATATCATCATCTTTGGCTCGCAGAAGGGCAAGCTCATCATCTTTATTTTTGAGCTTGGCCTGATGTTGTCTTGCTTGTTCGAGAAAATGCAGCATCATATCAGGCACGGGCACACTATCTTCAAGAGATGCTAAAATAGTTTGTTGACCCGGCAAAGCCGAGGTATGAATGTTTGCCGAGCCAAGGAGGAAAGGAGATGGAAAGCATAGCAAGGTAGAGCATAAATAACTTACCCTTGATTTGATCCAAATTTTTCCTCATGATCGTGTTCTCAGCCTCCACCCCAGCTGCGATAACCGAATGATGGGTTAGTTCAGCAGAAGAAGATGAAGAAAATGGAAAAATGCCGAGGAAGAAACTTACCCCTTTTCTCATGTTCAGCGAGAAGTGCATTATGTTTTGCCTGTAGCATCTTGTGAGTATCAAGGAGACGCTGAAACTCAGTGCTCCGGCGGTTGGTGGTCACCTGAAAGAGCAAAGATGGACAGCTTAGTCTTGCGCATATTTGAAGTGTACAAATGTCGGCCCAAGTGGAACTTAACCCGGCTCTAGGTGTATGCATATTCGAAGTGTACAAAATCCGGGCCAGTGGAACTTAACCCGGCTCTAGGTGTGTGCATATTCGAAGTGTACGAAATCCGGGCCAAGTGGAACTTAACCTGGCTCTAGGTGTGTGATGGGTTCGTAGCATGGAAAACAAAAAAATTCTACCGCAAGAACGAACAAAACCTAGATCTAATCTAGATAAAAGCCAAGATCTAATCTATTAGACATGAGCAACGAGATAGATAGGAACTAACCCTCGTAGATCCGAAAGCGTTAACGAGATTAGATCTCGTGGTTGATGCAGTCGATCACTTGCCGATCTCAAGATCGTGTGGACGATCCTTCCGGCGTCGCGTTCCGGCAGCGCTTCCGCAGTCGGTCAAGTGGACGATCCTTCCGGCGGCGCGTTTCGGCAGCGCTTCCGCAGTCGGTCACACGTGCGGACTCGAAGCAGACCTTCCTCTCCCCGTTCCAGTGAGCAGCGGAGGTAGTAGATCTTCTCCACGGAATCCCAACAGCATGCCGGCGTGGTGGTGGTGGTGGAGTAGAGAATTCTGCAGGGCTTCGCCTATGCCTGTGCAGAAGAAGGGTGGAGGAGAGAGGCGGCAGAGATTGGAGTTATGAGAGCAGGGATTGGAGGGGGCGCCCCTGCCCTTCTATTTAAGGGGGGAGGGCGCCTTGGGGAGGGGGAGTCCTAGTAGGACTCCCCTCCTCTATGGCCGGCGGATTGGGGAGTGGGGGGAGGAGTCCTCCTCCCCCACGACTCCTTGTCTTGACCCACCAGGACTCCTTGATCCTTATCTTGATTTTCAAGCAAACTCCAAGATATCTTCTAGAACCTTCCGGAACATTCCGAAACCTTCTAGAATCCTCATACAAACACTCCGGAACATTTCCTAACTTAGAAAATGATCCTCTATATATGAATCTTATTCTCCGGACAATTCCGGATCTCCTTGTGATGTCCCGAATCCAATCCGAGACTCCGAACAACATTCGGTCTCCAACGCATATTCCATATCTACTTAAAACAACTTCGAACCTTAAGTGTGTCACCCTACGGTTCGTGAATATGTAGACATGATAGAGACACATCTCCCATCAATAACAATCAGCGGGACCTGGAGATCCATAATGGCTCCCACATACTCAACGATGACTTCGTGATCGATTGAACCATTTACATACGAAACCAATTCCCTTTGTCACGCGATACTATACTTATCCGAGGTTTGATCGTCGGCATCTCCATACCTAGTTCTACCTCGTTACTGATAAGTACTCTTTACTCATTCTGTGATATGTCATCCCTTGTGACCTAGTCACATGCTTGCAAGCTAACTAGATGACATTCCACCGAGAGGGCCCAGAGCATATCTATCCGTCATATGGATGGACAAATCCCAATCTTGGTTCATGCGCTTCAACACATACTTTCAGAATACCCAATGACAACTTTATAACCACCCAGCTACGAAGCGGCGTTTGATGTCATCAAAGTATCCATCCGGTGATGGTGATTAACATAACCTCATGGTTGAAGGATTAGGTTACTATGTATTTGAAAGCTTACAGCAATACGAACTTAATGACTTGATCTTATGCTACGCTTACTATGGGTGTGTGTCCATCACATCATTCTTCTAATGATATAACCTTGTTATTTATCACATCCTAATGTCCATGATCAGGAAACCATGATCATCAATTAATCAACAAGCTAGTTCAACAAGAGGCTTACTAGGGACTCTCTTATGTTTACAAAACACACATGTATTAGTGTTTCCTAATAATACAATTATAGCATGGGATGTAAACATTCATCATAAACACAAAGATATAATAATAACCACTTTTATTATTGCCTCTTGGGCATATCTCCAACAGTCTCCCACGTGCACTAGAGTCAATAATCTAGAATACATGGTAATATACCGAACATCCATGGCGTTCTGGTGTTGGTCATGCTTTGCCCTAGGGAGAGGTTTAGTCAACGGATCTGCCACATTCAGATCAGTGTGTACTTTGCAAATCTTTATGTCACCATCTCTGACATACTCGCGAATAGCGTGGAAACGTAGCTTGATGTGCTTCAGCTTGCTATGTGACCTTGGCTCCTCTGCATTAGCTATGGCACCTGTGTTGTCACAGTAGATGGCCATCGGGTCCAACGCACTGGGAACCACACCAAGTTCAGTAATGAATTCCTTCATCCAAACGGCTTCTTGTGCAGCCTCCGAAGCAGCTATGTATTCTGATTCAGTTGAAGATTTCGCCACAACGCTTTGCTTCGCACTCCTCCAGCTCACTGCAACACCATTCAAAATAAATATGTATCCCGATTGTGACTTCGAGTCATCCGGATCGGTGTTCCAACTAGCATCGGTGTAACCATTTACAACAAGCTGTTCATCACCTCCATAAGAAAGAACCATATCCTTAGTCCTATTTAGGTACTTTAGGATATTGTTGACCGCTGTCCAGTGTTCCACTCCAGGATCACTTTGATATCTGCTAGTCAAACTAACAGCATGTGCTATATCCGGTCTAGTACATAGCATGGCATACATGATAGAACCTATGGCCGAGGCATAGGGAATATTATTCATTTTCTCTCTATCTTCTGCCATAGCTGGACTTTGAGTTTTACTCAAGGTCTTACCTAACAACATGGGCACGAACCCTTTCTTGCTATCTTCCATTCTAAACTTCTTTAGAACTTTGTCCAAGTATGTACTTTGTGAAAGTGCTATTAGGCGTCTTGATCTATCTCTATAAATCTTGATGCCTAGAATGTATGCCGCTTTGCCAAGATCCTTCATTGAAAAACTATTATTCAAATAGGTTTTGACGCTATTAAGAAGTTCTATATCATTCCCAATCAACAATATGTCATCTACATATAGTACTAGGAATGCTACAGAGCTCCCACTCACTTGTAAATACAAGCTTCTCCATAAGTTTGTATAAATCCAAAGTTTTTGATTACTTTATCATAACGTTGATTCCAACTCCGGGATGCTTGCTTCAGTCCATAAATGGAGCGCTGAAGTTTGCATACCTTGTCAGCATCTTTAGGATCGACAAAACCCTTGGGTTGTACCATATACAACTCTTCCTCAATGTCACCATTAAGGAACGCCGTTTTGACATCCATCTGCCAAATCTCATAATCGAAATGTGCAGCAATTGCTAACAAAATCCTCACAGACTTTAGCTTCACTACTGGTGAGAAAGTCTCATCATAGTCAACTCCTTGAATTTGTCGGAACCCTTTCGCGACAAGTCGAGCTTTATAGATGGTAACATTACCATCAGCATCTGTTTTTCTCTTAAAAATCCATTTGTTCTCGACAGCCTTACGGCCATCCGGTAAGTCCACCAAAGTCCACACTTGGTTTTCGTACATGGATCCCATTTCAGATTTCATGGCTTCTAGCCATTTGTCGGAATCTAGGCTCACCATAGCTTCTTCATACGTCGCAGGGTCATCAGCGTTGTCTACCAACATGACGTTTAAGGAAGAGTCATACCAATCAGGAGTGGTACGAACCCTCATTGGCCTGCGAGGTTCAGCAGTAGCTTCATTTGAAGTTTCATGATCATTATCATTATCTTCCTCTCCAATTGGTGTAGGCGGCACAAAAACATCTTCCGGTGCTGCGCTACTCTCAAATCCGAGAGAAGGTTCAATAACCTCATCGAGTTCTACTTTCCTTCTAGTCACCTCTTTTGAGAGAAACTCCTTCTCAAGAAAGGATCCATTCTTTGCAACGAAAACTTTGCCTTCGGATCTATGATAGAAGGTATACCCAATTGTTTCTTTAGGGTATCCTATGAAGACGCATTTCTCCGCTTTGGGTTCTAGCTTATCAGGTTGTAACTTCTTTACATATGCTTCGCAACCCCAAACTTTAAGGAACGACAACTTAGGTTTCTTACCAAACCACAATTCGTACGGTGTCGTTTCAACGGATTTAGATGGTGCCCTATTTAAAGTGAATGCGGCTGTCTCTAATGCATAGCCCCAAAATGATAACGGTAAATCTGTAAGAGACATCATAGACCGAACCATATCTAAGAGAGTTCGATTATGACGTTCGGACAAACCATTACGCTGTGGTGTTCCCGGCGGTGTCAACTGCGAAAGTATTCCACATTTCTTTAAATGCATGCCAAACTCATAACTCAGATATTCACCTCCGCGGTCAGAACGCAGAAACTTAATATTCTTGTTACGATGATTTTCCACTTCACTTTGAAATTCCTTAAACTTCTCGAAAGTTTCGGATTTATGTTTCATAAAGTAGACATACCCATATCTACTCAAGTCATCCGTGAAAGTGAGAACATAACGATATCCACCATGCGATGCTACACTCATTGGGCCGCACACATCGGTATGTATTATTTCCAATAAGTCTGTAGCTCGCTCCATTGTACCAGAGAATGGAGTCTTAGTCATTTTTCCCATTAGACATGCTTCGCATCTTTCAAGTGATTCAAAATCAAGTGATTCAAGAAGTCCATCAGAGTGGAGTTTCTTCATACGCTTCACTCCAATGTGACCAAGATGACACTGCCACATGTATGTAGAATTATCATTCAATTTTATTCGTTTAGCATCTATGTTGTGAACATGTGTATCACTACTATCGAGATTCAGTAAGAATAAACCATTCATCTCAGGTGCATTACCATAAAAGATATTACTCATATAAATCGAACAACCTTTATTCTCGGACTTAAAAGAGCAACCGTCTCGCAATAAACAGGATCCAGATATAATGTTCATGCTTAACGCAGGCACCAAATAACAATTATTTAAATTTAAAACTAATCCCGAAGGTAGATGTAGAGGGAGCGTGCCGACGGCGATCACATCAACCTTGGAGCCATTTCCAACGCGCATCGTCACCTCGTCTCTTGCCAGTCTTCGTTTATTCCGCAGCTCCTGTTTCGAGTTACAAATATGAGCAACCGAACCAGTATCAAATACCCAGGCACTACTACGACTACTAGTAAGATACACATCTATAACACATATATCAAATATACCTTTCTTCTTGATGTTGCCGTTCTTTAGATCCGCCAGGTACTTGGGGCAGTTACGCTTCCAATGACCAGCACCCTTGCAGTAGAAGCACTCAGTTTCAGGCTTAGGACCAGCCTTGGGCTTCTTAGCAGGTGCGGCAGCTTTCTTGCCGTCCTTCTTGAAGTTGCCCTTGTTCTTAGGCTTGCCCTTTCTCTTGAAATTGGTGGTCTTATTGACCATCAACACTTGGTGCTCCTTCTTTATCTCCACTTCAGCAGTTTTTAGCATGGACGACAGTTCAGGCAACGTCTTGTTCATGCAGTGCATGTTGTAGTTCATCACAAAGTTCTTGTAACTTGGTGGCAGTGATTGAAGGAGACGGTGAATCCCCAATTCATTAGGAATCGATATTCCCAACTCTTGGAGCTTCTTTGCGTACCCAGACATGGTGAGCACGTGCTCGCTAACGGAGCTTCCTTCTTCCATCTTACAGTTAAAGAACTTTTCGGAGGCCTCACAGCTCTCTATGGCCGCGCGAGTCTCAAAAATTAGCCTGAGCTCCTTAATGATCTCGAACTGGTCGTGGTGCTCAAAACGCTTTTGGAGCTCCGATTCTAAACCGTACAGGATGGCACACTGAACTGTGGAGTAATGATTTTTCCGAGTGGCGAAAACATTATTTTCGTCATCGGTGGCATTATCTGCAGGTGGGTCACCTAGCGGTGCATCGAGCACATAGGTCAACTGACCAGCCCTGAGGACGATCTTCAGTCCACGGAACCAGTCCGTGAAATTGCTTCCATTGTTCTTAAGCTTTTCTTTCTCTAGGAACGCATTGAAATTGATGGAGGGGGTCGCCATAATCTACAACAATTTGCAAGTAGTTTAGACTAAGTTTATGATAAATTGAGTTCTAATTTAATTCTTAAACTAACTAGGTGAACTCCCACTCAAAACAACATCCCTCACATTGTCTTAGTGATTACACGAACCAAGTCCACTACACCAAGTCCGATCTTCACGAGAGAAGATGTAGTTTCATCGGTGAACAATCTTCATGTTCATCATATCATTTATATGACTCATGCTCTACCTTTCGGTATTCCGTGTTCCGAGGCCATGTCTGTACATGCTAGGCTTGTCAAGACAACCTTAGTTTCCGCATGTGCAAATCTGGCTTGCACCCGTTGTATGCACACGTAGAATCTATCACATCCGATCATCACGAGATGCTTCGAAACGACGAGTCTTAGCAACGGTGCCAACTAAGGGTGAATACTTTATTACTTGATATTTTAGTGAGAGGGATCATCTTATAATGCTACCGTCGTGATCTAAGCAAAACAAGATGCATAAAGGATTAACATCACAGGAAATTCATAATTAGTGTGATATGATATGGCCTTTTCTTCTTGCGCCTTTGATCTCCATCTCCAAAGCACGAACATGATATCCATCATCACCAGCATTGCGTCAAGGTTAGTGGCGCCGCTTCATGGTTGTCCATCATCACCAACAACTATTACAACTACTTGGAATAAAGCTATTACAAGATGAATAGACACGCAGGTCTTAACAGAATTAAAGACAACCATTAGGCTCCTGCCGGTTGCCATATTACAACAAGGATCATTGCATACATCAAATACAATCACAATCACATGATGGCCATATCACATCACAAAACCCCTGCAAAAACAAGTTAGACGCCTCTAATTTTCTTTGCATGTTTTACGTGGTTTGGGGCTTTCGCATAAGACCGATCTTACCTACGAACAAGAACCACAACGTTGATACAAGTGTTGTCAAGATGCTCATTGTAAATTGAATCTTAACTATGGTGGGAGAGACAGACACCCGCAAAGCCACTTGTGCAAAGCAAGTTGCACGTCAAGCGTGGAGCAAGTCTCATGTGCGATGACATGTAATGTTAGCCCGAGCCGCTTCATCCCACCATGCCGCAAGATGCAAAGTACACGCTAAGACACCGACAACAAAAGCATCAACGCCCACAAAAACATTGTGTTCTACTCGTGCAACAGATCTACGCATAGATATGGCTCTGATACCACTGATGGGTTCGTAGCATGGAAAACAAAAAAAATTCTACCGCAAGAACGAACAAAACCTAGATCTAATCTAGATAAAAGCCAAGATCTAATCTATTAGACATTAGCAACGAGATAGATAGGAACTAACCCTCGTAGACCCGAAAGCGTTAACGAGATTAGATCTCGTGGTTGATGTAGTCGATCACTTGCCGATCTCAAGATCGTGTGGACGATCCTTCCGGCGTCGTGTTCCCGCAGCGCTTCCGCAGTCGGTCAAGTGGACGATCCTTCCGGCGCCGCGTTTCGGCAGCGCTTCCATAGTCGGTCACACGTGCGGAGTCGAAGCAGACCTTCCTCTCCCTGTTCCAGCGAGCAGCGGAGGTAGTAGATCTTCTCCACGGAATCCCAGCAGCACGACGGCGTGGTGGTGGTGGTGGAGTAGAGAATTCTGCAGGGCTTCGCCTATGCCTGTGGTGAAGAAGGGTGGAGGAGAGAGGCGGCAGAGATTGGAGTTATGAGAGCAGGGATTGGAGGGGGCACCCCTGCCCTTCCATTTAAGGGGGGAGGGCGCCTTGGGGAGGGGGAGTCCTAGTAGGACTCCCTCCTCTATGGCCGGCGGATTGGGGAGTGGGGGGAGGAGTCCTCCTCCCCCACGACTCCTTGTCTTGACCCACCAGGACTCCTTGATCCCTATCTTGATTTTCAAGCAAACTCCAAGATATCTTCTAGAACCTTCCGGAACATTCTTAAACCTTCTAGAATCCTCATACAAACACTCCGGAACATTTCCTAACTCAGAAAATGATCCCCTATATATGAATCTTATTCTCCGGACAATTCCGGATCTCCTCGTGATGTCCCGAATCCAATCCGAGACTCCGAACAACATTCGGTCTCCAACGCATATTCCATATCTACTTAAAACAACTTCGAACCTTAAGTGTGTCACCCTACGGTTCGTGAATATGTAGACATGATAGAGACACATCTCCCATCAATAACCATCAGCAGGACCTGGAGATCCATAATGGCTCCCACATACTCAACGATGACTTCGTTATCGATTGAACCATTTACATACGAAACAAATTCCCTTTGTCACGCGATACTATACTTATCCGAGGTTTGATCGTCGGCATCTCCATACCTAGTTCTACCTCGTTACTGATAAGTACTCTTTACTCGTTCCGTGATATGTCATCCCTTGTGACCTAGTCACATGCTTGCAAGCTAACTAGATGACATTCCACCGAGAGGGCCCAGAGCATATCTATCTGTCATATGGATGGAAAAATCCCAATCTTGGTTCATGCGCTTCAACACATACTTTCAGAATACCCAATGACAACTTTATAACCACCCAGCTACGAAGCGGCGTTTGATGTCATCAAAGTATCCATCCGGTGATGGTGATTAACATAACCTCATGGTTGAAGGATTAGGTTACTATGTATTTGAAAGCTTACAGCAATACGAACTTAATGACTTGATCTTATGCTACGCTTACTATGGGTGTGTGTCCATCACATCATTCTTCTAATGATATAACCTTGTTATTAATCACATCCTAATGTCCATGATCAGGAAACCATGATCATCAATTAATCAACAAGCTAGTTCAATAAGAGGCTTACTAGGGACTCTCTTATGTTTACAAAACACACATGTATTAGTGTTTCCTAATAATACAATTATAGCATGGGATGTAAACATTCATCATAAACACAAAGATATAATAATAACCACTTTTATTATTGCCTCTTGGGCATATCTCCAACAGTGTGTGCATATTCAAAGTGTACAAAATCCAGGCCAAGTGGAACTTAACTCGGCACTAAGTGTGTGCATATTCAAAGTGTACGAAATCCGGGCCAAGTGGAACTTAACTCGGCTCTAGGTGTGTGCATATTCGAAGTGTACGAAATCCGGGCCAAGTGGAACTTAACCCGGCTTTAGGTGTGTGCATATTCGAAGTGATCAAGGAGCTACGTTAGTTCTCTAAGGAGCATCCAGCGAGTAACAAGTTACTCCCCTGGAGGCTCGGGGACTAATGGCTATATCAATTATATCTACAACTTGTTAAAATAAAAGATGAAGTAACGTACCTCCATCATCCGACCTGCAAGGTTAATGGCCTTGGCGGCGGTATTCATCTACGCAAAAAATTCAGCGGGACCGAACTTCTCGAGGAGATCGTCGTTGTAGATGAACTCCGCCTTGTTCCAGTTATTTACAAACTCGATCAAGGTCGGAGGGTATCGTTCGCTGCTTAGCATGTGTGGCGCCACTAAACCCTTGGCATGCGCCTCCCTGCTCTCAACTTGGGCAAGGGTCGGGCTAGTGTGCAAAACAAGTTGTGCATCAGATGGCTCGGCAGGAGCGTCCTTCGGTGGTGGAGTTTTCTTTGGAAGCATGGACGCAAGTGTGCGCTGCACAGCCTCGACGGACGCTGCCCTGGTGGCCTCAGGTGCCTTCTTGCCCTTGGGCTGCTGCTGAGAGGTTGAGGTTGCTGCAGCTGATTTGCCCTTGCGAGCTACCTTGGTGTTTGCCTTGGTGCTACTGGTATCGCCTCGGCGAGCCTTAGAAGACTTGGACGAGGTGGAGGGGCTCGGTGCTGCTGCTGTTGCTTTTGTTGCTGCTGCTGTTGCTTTGGTTGTTGCTGATGGTGCTGGAGTTGGTGCTGGTACTGGTGTTGGTTTCTGCTTCGGCAGAGGTGCTGAGGGAACCTCGGTGGTAGCTGGTTGCTGTGGAGCCAAAGTGGTGGTTGTTGCCACTTCGGCAGAGCCAGTCTCCCCCGCTCCGAGGTTGCCCTCCGAAATGGGGCTCAACGGGCGAGAATCATCGCCACGAGGAGTACAAGGGCTGTGTCGGAGCGGCGACGCAATGCCGGATCCACTCTGTGGGACCTCCACCGCGGCCCTAACAAATCAAATAATGTATGATGAGAAACTATAACACAAGAAGAACAAGTGAATGGCAAAGGGAGAAGAGGCTTACTCATCCGAGGTCAGGGGTTCCTTGGGCTTCCGAGCCCTCCGGGCCGTGGCCTTGGTTGGAGGATTGGTGGCAGTTTTGTCCCCAGACTTCTTCCGCCTTTTAGCCGGCTGAGAAGGTCCAGAGGAGGATGGAGAGGCAGCCCCCCTTTTCTTCTTCAGCGCCACCGGGGCAGGATCACCCACAGCATGGGGAGGGTCTTCATGGATCTGCCCACCGGGGTTAGCTGATGCCGGAAAAGCATAAAAAAGGGGGACAACGTCAAATGCTTCCATCACCTCAACATCCGAATCATCTTCATCGTCGAGCCAGTCTCTAATAGAAGAGAGTTTACCGGTGGGTCGTTTCGTTGCATCTGCCATCGAAAGGAACATCTCCTGATCCGGCTCCTCCTCGTCCGAGGTGTCCCGATCAGGCGCCCACTTAAGGGAAGGCTCGGTGCCATCCTCGATAGTTTGCTGAAGAAACAACTAAGGAAAAGGAAAGGCAACAAGATTAAAACCTACAACAAAAGACCGACATATGATTTAATTCAGAAGAAAGTTTGGAGAACGAGACTTACCGAAGGAGGAAGCCTATCTCGGAAAAAGTGTTCAATTCCCCACGTCCACTCAGAGGAGAAGTCCTTGTGAGTGGTGAAGAGGGCCTTGACCCGGTGGTAGATTTCTATATTGCTCAACTCAAAAGACGAGGTCCCGCTGGGGTCACGGCCCCAGCTCATGTGGCACACTTTATGTGTACATTTCTGGAGGGGGGAGATTCGGTTGCGGACAAATGTGATCATGGCATCCTCATTGCGCAATCCGAGCTCCTTCAGCTCCTTGAACCTCTTGTTGGCCTGGTTCGCCAAGACTGTGGGCTTCTTGGGGATAACGTCCCACAACTCCGGGTTAGGAGGACCCGGAGTATAGGGACGCAGACGGCTTAGGTCCTCGGTGGTGATGTTCCGGACGTAGAAGAAAGTCCGAGCCCATCCCTTGCAGGAGTCAAGTCCCGTGACTCGGGGGAAGATGGACAACTTCCAAGGAGAGATTGATGCAACCCCGAATTGCGTGAGTTGCTTATCCTCCGGCTCTAGATCTACATTTGGAATTACGTTCTGGCGAAGGCCGAAGAACCGGATCCATAGCTCCTTCGTGGGCCATAGTCCGGCATAACCTTCGATCGTGGAGGCGAAGGCGGAGAGAGATGTGATGGCATTGGCAGGAAGGTGGTGCGGCTGAAGCTCGTATGCGTTTAACCAGTCATGGAAAAAATCGCTAACTGGCAGACCAAACCCCCGCTGGAAGTGTGATAGGAACACCACATACTCACCCGGATTGGGTGAGGGGCAAGTTCAGCGGAAGCGAGGCGTGCGGTGACGCCTTCTGGGATGCGCCTAGTGCGGTAGAGCCAATCCAGGTTATCCTGGCAGACCTAGGATCCGGCCCACACGCCGCGGTCGGCGTGCGCTGCGTCTTCTTCCATCTCCTGCTCAGCGACGGAGAGTTCCTCCTCAGTCATTTCGAGGTTGCTCTCCTCACTTGCGCTAGCGGCGGAGGGAGGCAGCGGCCTAGACTGGCAGGGACCCGTGGCAGAGGAGATGAACGGAGGGGGCGGCGGCGCTGGAGCGCGTGGGAGCAGTACGGCGGCGGCGTTGCTGCTCAGATGCGGTGGCGGCGGCGCTGTCGACAGAGAAGAAGAGGAAAAAGGCAGAGGCAGAGGGGCGCGGGAGCGGGGAAATGACCCAAGGGGCGCGCCCCTCCCCTATTTAACCACTCCCGTAAGGGGGTAGTGGGATCGCGTTTTGCGGGCGAGCCACACAGTGTGGCCGTGTATGGTCCGAGTCAGCCAATCAGCGACGAGCCACACGAGGCGCCACAGGGCGCAACGGATCCCATGACGTGACGTTATGTTGCGGTTAACGAGGAGGCAGGCGCGACGTGACGTGTGCTACAGTAACTTCTGACAATAACTGCGGCGGTTACTGTTGCTGGCCCTTAAAATGAGGCAAAGTAATGATTATCCTCCACGTGGGGAAGCGTACGAGAGGAGGAAGAATGACCAGGATGGGTATGTGGTAACCCGGCCAGCAAGTAAAAACTTAGAATGTGCCAAGGGAAAGTAAACCCGTAGAATCCGGAGTAGGAGGTAACTCGGAGAAGGAGCAAGAAGCTCAGTGAAATTGAACCTGTTGTGGCCTTAGCGGCTAAGGCAGCTAAGACCGCAACTGCTTCGGGGACTAATGTTGGGGAGATACCCCCGGGTAGGGTCACGCCGGGGTATAAAGGCCTAGTTAGCCGAGGTACGGCAAGGTCAAAGCAAGTGCTGGCCGAGTCACCTCAAGGCAGGCCAGATCACAGAATAACCCGGACCAGGGGACGTCCACCTAACTTGGTCTCAACCGACTTAAGCCATATGTCGGTAAGATGTATCTAACTTGTATGCAGGAACAGGTGTGGCCGGATCAACTATGTGGGATCCAGGTTATATCAAGCTTGTAAGAGAAGGAAGGTATCTCGCTAGTCAAAGGTGACTACTATATGCAGAGTGTGAGCGAAGCAGACAGAGGCCAGACAACCGAGGCGTGGTCAAAGGTGACGAAACCAATGTCGGGTGACGCAGGCGCCGCAGAGGCTCACGTAGCCTCTGCATGGATGACGCGGGGGAAAAGTGACCCGGTAGGCTTACTATTTTGGGAGGAGGCATATTCCAAGAATATGCCTCCACGTTTTCCCTAAGTGGAGACCTAGCCACCCCTATATAAGGAGGGCTAGGACCTCTGTAGAAAGGGTTGATTTCTGTTTTGGTCTGGACTAGATTGAGCTCTAGGGTGTTGTGATTTACTAGTTAGTTCCTGAGGGCAAGCTAGTGGTGAGAGTAAGAGAGTCCCTTCTTCCTACTCTCTCCAATACAGCTCTAGGAGCACTTGTAATCTGTGAAGGTGAATCAAATACAAAGCTCACGTGTGTGGAATCACCACACTATCCCTCCCTGGATTCCCCTAGTGCATTTAGTCCCCACCTTTAGCCTATCCATGGCATCTGCCATGACACCACCACGACATCAAGCGATCTACTGGATTAATAATCATCAACACCAGTACAAAAAGGCTGAAAAGTAATAATAATAGTTACAAAAAGGTCCTCGGACCACCTTGCGACGACTACAAACCCTAGGGCAATAATTGGAGTGTCTCGCTCCTTCAAGACCTACGGTACCCCGGTTCCAAAATATAAATAAAGAATGCCACCGCCCCAATTTTTAGACAAAGTGTACCATGCTTTCTTACAATTCCCAAGTTTTAGGATTTTTCAAGCGGCCATAGAAATGTTTTTCATTTTATTCTTGTATAATATATTTGCTTTTTGATGAGGTTGCTACATCGTAATAATAGTTCTTGTATAGTTCAATCGCTAGGTATTGTATATGCTGGTATAAGGCCGACAATGGATGACGTGTCACTTTGTTATACCTAAGACTTGGTTATACTATTGAGCTTGCTCTCACACACTTGTAAATTATTAATTTAGACCAAATTCGAAAAATCGATGGGAAGTCATCTAAGTGGCTGAAATTAGCTAGAAATTTTTCGTACCAAGTGGACAATTCTTTCTTATAGTTCCCAAGTTTAATTAAGGAATTTTCAAACTTCCAAGCTAAAGCTCCACGCACTTAAAATGCATGACTCTATGTCGATAAATCAAAATTAGGTCAAACTTGAATACATTTGAGCGTGGTAGAATATTACTCTTGAAAATTTCCAAAATTCTTCTGAAGGTACTCATGCAGCCAATATATCATGGGACAACAATAGTTTTGGAAAATACAATTACTGATTAATATTTGCATACCGACAAATTTAACAGCATATGGAAAACATTCAAACAAAATTAAGCATAAAAAACGTGAGACTTTTGCTAGTATTATTAAGTGGCAAGGAAAATGATAAACATGAGTTTCGACAAGTTTAGAAAAAAATATTCATATTATAGCCTACCATGTATGAACATTCTTGGGTTTTAGTCTAAATGACCAATAAGGTCATGGACATATATATTGATACCCTAGCTACACTTTATCATATTATTCTCACAACGGGTAGATGGGTGCGTCTTAGTGTAGTAAACAATATTGACCATGGGAGTTTCGAACAATTAGGAAAAACATTTTTCACTTTTCCAAGTGATTATGGGGATATTTTGTAGTAGTAAAGAAAACTAGAAAAATTTGGCTCGGAATGAAACAAAAGCGCCTTGTTTCCGGACATAGCGGACCATGCATGTTTTACTTGTGATTCCTAGGTTCTATGAGTTTTCAAGGTTCGTAGATAAATTAACCCACTTAAATTACAGTACTGTCTGCCAAAATAAGGTCAAATGTGTTGGCATATGCATATATCACGCGCACCATTTATCTAAGAAAGCCAAGTTCACTCCTCCGTTAAGGTCACTACAATATATGGGTCCCATTCATACTTCCTCATCTAGCACTAGCACTAAAGGCATACACTTTTATCCTCTCCTTAGAGCATCTCGACTCGGGGCCCTAAAGGCCCCCTAAAGGGCTATCGGGGGCGCCGACGCCGAAAATCACGCCTAGCCTACCCTCCAAATATTTTTTCGCGCTAGTGTAGCCCGTTTAGTTATAAGGCGCCCCAGGCCGAACCCAACCCATAGGGGGTCTAGTGGGGATGCTAGATGGAGATGAAAATGACATGGGCCAGTCCTGGCCGTGAGGTAGGCGCTTCGTTTCTAGAGCCGACGTGTCTTTTCGCGAGGCCACGCGGCGTTGCGCCCTTTCGTTCCCGCCCTTCCCAACTCTTCCTACCCATCTTTTCCTATCTTTATTGCTATATCTAGGGCGGTACCCATTGCCATCCACATATCCACACCGCCCCCACCACATCTTACTTCCAGGCCCTTCCTAGCTATATCCATGGCTGCCGGAGGTGCTATTTTCACCAGGAGGAGAGTCGCCATGCCTAGGTGCCGTTTTCCACCACCACCTGCCCAAAATGGCCCAAACTACACTGACTCCGAAGATTTGGAATGGGTTGCCTTTGATGATCCCGACAACGCTGATAGAGAGGAATTGGTTGTGATCGCCTCCGACGGCACCGAGGAGCCATTGGAGCCACAAACACCAATGCCCCGAGGGCCAGCGTATTGAACCAACGGAGAGCCTTACAGGTGGGATGTATTTGCCCATGTTTTATGGCCGGAGTATGTCCGGCTACAAGAACTCAGTGACCTCTACGCACGTGGCATCCTTGCGGCACGTAGATACCACGGTGATGCCTCTATGCGTGCGAGACGCGCCCAAGCTAAGGAGGAGTTTGACGAGCATCTAGCGATCTACATCTCCCTGTTCACGTTCTGGGATGTCGCCAGAGGACTACCACCGTTGTGTCCTCCTAGCGAGAGCAGCACCTCCCACCACCGTGGGATGCCACCCCGCATCCTCCTGGCAAGAGTAGCACCTCCTGCCACCATAGGACGTTGCGTCGTCTAGGCGAGGACATCGCCTCCCACTGTCGTGGGCCGTAGTTAGTTTAATTATTTAATGTATTTGCACGAATTGGATGTATTTGCACGAATTTGATGTATTTACATGAATTTTAAATGTTTAATTATTTTTTATGAGGGACACGGCTGGCAGCCAACACCCCCGAACCCAATATTTTTGCATGTATCCGCCACCATACTAGACTCGGCCACCTTTCATCACAAGATGCACACGCCACCGTCCCATCGCATTCGATGCCTATTGCTTTTCGAGCTTTCCTTTTAATACTACTCGGGAGGTGAGCCAAGCGCGATTCAACACATAATTTTGGTGTGATATTGGTGGGATCTTCTATTTCAATTTTAGAGGAAGATTGGCGAGATCCTCCCTTCTACCTTTCCCAAAATATAACCCATCTTTCACTTCTCCGCAAACGCTAGCTACCTGCATAGTGGGCTTCTCCCTCGCCCGCCGAGTCCACTATCCATCTTTTACTGAAGCCCCACATCATCATCCTCTATCCCATCCCTTCTTAGCAGACTTCCAGCTCGATGGGGTCTGCTTAGCAACACCGTCATCCATGCTACCGCTATTGCTTCGTCGCATCTGCTTCCCCCACTCCACGGTAGAGTGTCAGCTTCCCCACCACTGCAGCCAAGAGATACGTAAGCCACGCGGACCCCTCACTAGGGCGATGGTTAAAATTCCGTATTACTGAGACGAAGGTTGCTGCAGACTTGCTATGCCTGCTTTCCTTGCATTTTACTTCCTAATGTTGTTGATCACTTCCTTGTAGAGCCTTCTCGTTACCAATTATTTCTTATGCATGCTAGTTGCGGTACTGAGGGATTGGTTCAGAGAGAAAAGAAGGAAACTACTAGTTGATGTAGCCCAAACTTCGGTCGTTACCACATCATGGTCTCCAACTTATGCCAAGTCGTCATCAACTCCAAAGGTGAATTCGTTCCTCTATGCGACCCCACTTCCTACCCTTTTGAATGGTATACTACTTCATACTCCATCCTATTATCATGATAGGTTCACACCTCCAAGTATAAATGCAAGGGAGGAGGACCAAACCACCAAGCCCGACAAGATGGAGGCTTGGAAGAGAAGACAGAAGAAGCAACAGCTAAAGCCTGGAGTCTCCGGCCTTCAAGCCTAGAGTCTCCGGCCACCAACCCTACAGTTTTCGGCCAGGACTCCATCCAAGACTCCGGACTCGCCCCAGGAGCGTTCAGTACACCCCTCCGGAGACAAGCCCGGAGAGCGACGTCCACCGCGGAGCATCCGGCCACCCCAGAGTCTCTAGCCCTTCAACATCGGAGTCTCCTCCCCAGGACTCGGCCTGGACACCGGTCGCCTGCCTGGTAGTCTCTGCATGCCTCCCCGGAGTCCACCTCGGAGAGCGAGGCACACCGCGGAGTCTCCGGCCACCCTCGGAGTCTCTGGCCCCTGCACCCCAGAGTCTCTGGCCTAAGGTAGGAGACTCCGCGGTGTGCCTCGCTCTCCGAGGTGGACTATGGGGAGGCATGCAGAGACTACCAGGCAGGCGACCGGTGTCCAGGCCGAGTCCTGGGGAGGAGACTCCGATGTTGAAGGGCTAGAGACTCTGGGGTGGCCGGATGCTCCGCGGTGGACGTCGCTCTCCGGGCTTGTCTCCGGAGGGGTGTACTGAACGCTCCTGGGGCGAGTCCGGAGTCTTGGATGGAGTCCTGGCCGAAAACTGTAGGGTTGGAGGCCGGAGACTCTAGGCTTGAAGGCCGGAGACTCCAGGCTTTAGCTGTTGCTTCTTCTGTCTTCTCTTCCAAGCCTCCATCTTGTCGGGCTTGGTGGTTTGGTCCTCCTCCCTTGCATTTATACTTGGAGGTGTGAACCTATCATGATAATAGGATGGAGTATGAAGTAGTATACCATTCAAAAGGGTAGGAAGTGGGGTCGCATAGAGGAACGAATTCACCTTTGGAGTTGATGACGACTTGGCATAAGTTGGAGACCATGATGTGGTAACGACCGAAGTTTGGGCTACATCAACTAGTAGTTTCCTTCTTTTCTCTCTGAACCAATCCCTCAGTACCACAACTAGCATGCATAAGAAATAATTGGTAACGAGAAGGCTCTACAAGGAAGCGATCAACAACATTCGGAAGTAAAATGCAAGGAAAGCAGGCATAGCAAGTCTGCAGCAACCTTCGTCTCAGTAATACGGAATTTTAACCATCGCCCTAGTGAGGGGTCCGCGTGGCTTACGTATCTCTTGGCTGCAGTGGTGGGGAAGCTGACACTCTACCGTGGAGTGGGGGAAGCAGATGCGACGAAGCAATAGCGGTAGCATGGATGACGGTGTTGCTAAGCAGACCCCATCGAGCTGGAAGTCTGCTAAGAAGGGATGGGATAGAGGATGATGATGTGGGGCTTCAGTAAAAGATGGATAGTGGACTCGGCGGGCGAGGGAGAAGCCCACTATGCAGGTAGCTAGCGTTTGCGGAGAAGTGAAAGATGGGTTATATTTTGGGAAAGGTAGAAGGGAGGATCTCGCCAATATTCCTCTAAAATTGAAATAGAAGATCCCACCAATATCACACCAAAATTATGTGTTGAATCGCGCTTGGCTCACCTCCCGAGTAGTATTAAAAGGAAAGCTCGAAAAGCAATAGGCATCGAATGCGATGGGACGGTGGCGTGTGCATCTTGTGATGAAAGGTGGCCGAGTCTAGTATGGTGGCGGATACATGCCAAAATATTGGGTTCGGGGGTGTTGGCTGCCAGCCGTGTCCCTCATAAAAAATAATTAAACATTTAAAATTCATGTAAATACATCAAATTCGTGCAAATACATCCAATTCGTGCAAATACATTAAATAATTAAACTAACTACGGCCCACGACAGTGGGAGGCGATGTCCTCGCCTAGACGACGCAACGTCCTATGGTGGCAGGAGGTGCTACTCTTGCCAGGAGGATGCGGGGTGGCATCCCACGGTGGTGGGAGGTGCTGCTCTCGCTAGGAGGACACAACGGTGGTAGTCCTCTGGCGACATCCCAGAACGTGAACAGGGAGACGTAGATCGCTAGATGCTCGTCAAACTCCTCCTTAGCTTGGGCGCGTCTCGCACGCACAGAGGCATCACCGTGGTATCTACGTGCCGCAAGGATGCCACGTGCGTAGAGGTCACTGAGTTCTTGTAGCCGGACATACTCCGGCCATAAAACATGGGCAAATACATCCCACCTGTAAGGCTCTCCGTTGGTTCAATACGCTGGCCCTCGGGGCATTGGTGTTTGTGGCTCCAATGGCTCCTCGGTGCCGTCGGAGGCGATCACAACCAATTCCTCGCTATCAGCGTTGTCGGGATCATCAAAGGCAACCCATTCCTCATCTTCGGAGTCAGTGTTGTTTGGGCCATTTTGGGCAGGTGGTGGTGGAAAACGGCACCTAGGCATGGCGACTCTCCTCCTGGTGAAAATAGCACCTCCGGCAGCCATGGATATAGCTAGGAAGGGCCTGGAAGTAAGATGTGGTTGGGGCGGTGTGGATATGTGGATGGCAATGGGTACCGCCCTAGATATAGCAATAAAGACAGGAAAAGATGGGTAGGAAGAGTTGGGAAGGGCGGGAACGAAAGGGCGCAACGCCGCGTGGCCTCGCGAAAAGACACGTCGGCTCTGGAAACGAAGCGCCTACCTCACGGCCAGGACTGGCCCGTGTCATTTTCATCTCCATCTAGCATCCCCACTAGACCCCCTATGGGTTGGGTTCGGCCTGGGGCGCCTTATAACTAAACGGGCTACACTAGCGCGAAAAAATATTTGGAGGGTAGGCTAGGCGTGATTTTCGGCGTCGGCGCCCCCGATAGCCCTTTATGGGGCCTTTAGGGCCCCGAGTCGAGATGCTCTAAGGAGATGATAAAAGTGTATGCCTTTAGTGCTAGTGCTAGATGAGGAAGTATGAATGGGACCCATATATTGTAGTGACCTTAACGGAGGAGTGAACTTGGCTTTCTTAGATAAATGGTGCGCGTGATATATGCATATGCCAACACATTTGACCTAATTTTGGCAGACAGTACTGTAATTTAAGTGGGTTAATTTAGCTACGAACCTTGAAAACTCATAGAACCTAGGAATCACAAGTAAAACATGCATGGTCCGCTATGTCCGGAAACAAGGCGCTTTTGTTGCATTCCGAGCCAAATTTTTCTAGTTTTCTTTACTACTACAAAATATCCCCATAATCACTTGGAAAAGTGAAAAATGTTTTTCCTAATTGTTCGAAACTCCCATGGTCAATATTGTTTACTACACCAAGACGCACCCATCTACCTGATGTGAGAACAATATGATAAAGTGTAGCTAGGGTATCAATATATATGTCCATGACCTTATTGGTCATTTAGACTGAAACCCAAGAATGTTCATACATGGTAGGCTATAATATGAATATTTTTTTCTAAACTTGTCGAAACTCATGTTTATCATTTTCCTTGGCAATTAATAATACTAGCAAAAGTCTCACGTTTTTTATGCTTAATTTTGTTTGAATGTTTTCCATATGCTGTTAAATTTGTCGGTATGCAAATACTAATCAGTAATGTTATTTTCCAAAACTATTGTTGTCCCATGATATATTGGCTGCATGAGTACCTTCAGAAGAATTTTGGAAATTTTCAAGAGTAATATTCTATCACGCTCAAATGTATTCAAGTTTGACCTAATTTTGATTTATCGACATAGAGTCATGCATTTAAGTGCGTGGAGCTTTAGCTTGGAAGTTTGAAAATTCCTTAATTAAACTTGGGAACTATAAGAAAGAATTGTCCACTTGGTACGAAAAATTTCTAGCTAATTTCAGCCACTTAGATGACTTCCCATCGATTTTTCGAATTTGGTCTAAATTAATAATTTACAAGTGTGTGAGAGCAAGCTCAATAGTATAACCAAGTCTTAGGTATAAAAAAGTGACACGTCATCCATTGTCGGCCTTATACCAGCATATACAATACCTAGCGATTGAATTATACAAGAACTATCATTACGATGTAGCAACCTCATCAAAAAGCAAATATATTATACAAGAATAAAATGAAAAACATTTCTATGGCCGCTTGAAAAATCCTAAAACTTGGGAATTGTAAGAAAGCATGGTACACTTTGTCTAAAAATTGGGGCGGTGGCATTCTTTATTTATATTTTGGAACCGGGGGTACCGTAGGTCTTGAAGGAGCGAGACACTCCAATTATTGCCCTAGGGTTTGTAGTCGTCGCAAGGTGGTCCGAGGACCTTTTGTAACTATTATTATTACTTTTCAGCCTTTTTGTACTGGTGTTGATGATTATTAATCCAGTAGATCGCTTGATGTCGTGGTGGTGTCATGGCAGATGCCATGGATAGGCTAAAGGTGGGGACTAAATGCACTAGGGGAATCCAGGGAGGGATAGTGTGGTGATTCCACACACGTGAGCTTTGTATTTGATTCACCTTCACAGATTACAAGTGCTCCTAGAGCTGTATTGGAGAGAGTAGGAAGAAGGGACTCTCTTACTCTCACCACTAGCTTGCCCTCAGGAACTAACTAGTAAATCACAACACCCTAGAGCTCAATCTAGTCCAGACCAAAACAGAAATCAACCCTTTCTACAGAGGTCCTAGCCCTCCTTATATAGGGGTGGCTAGGTCTCCACTTAGGGAAAACGTGGAGGCATATTCTTGGAATATGCCTCCTCCCAAAATAGTAAGCCTACCGGGTCACTTTTCCCCCGCGTCATCCATGCAGAGGCTACGTGAGCCTCTGCGGCGCCTGCGTCACCCGACATTGGTTTCGTCACCTTTGACCACGCCTCGGTTGTCCGGCCTCTGTCTGCTTCGCTCACACTCTGCATATAGTAGTCACCTTTGACTAGCGAGATACCTTCCTTCTCTTACAAGCTTGATATAACCTGGATCCCACATAGTTGATCCGGCCACACCTGTTCCTGCATACAAGTTAGATACATCTTACCGACATATGGCTTAAGTCGGTTGAGACCAAGTTAGGTGGACATCCCCTGGTCCGGGTTATTCTGTGATCTGGCCTGCCTTGAGGTGACTCGGCCAGCACTTGCTTTGACCTTGCCGTACCTCGGCTAACTAGGCCTTTATACCCCGGCGTGACCCTACCCGGGGGTATCTCCCCAACATTAGTCCCCGAAGCAGTTGCGGTCTTAGCTGCCTTAGCCGCTAAGGCCACAACAGGTTCAATTTCACTGAGCTTCTTGCTCCTTCTCCGAGTTACCTCCTACTCCGGATTCTACGGGTTTACTTTCCCTTGGCACATTCTAAGTTTTTACTTGCTGGCCGGGTTACCACATACCCATCCTGGTCATTCTTCCTCCTCTCGTACGCTTCCCCACGTGGAGGATAATCATTACTTTGCCTCATTTTAAGGGCCAGCAACAGTAACCGCCGCAGTTATTGTCAGAAGTTACTGTAGCACACGTCACGTCGCGCCTGCCTCCTCGTTAACCGCAACATAGCGTCACATCATGGGATCCGTTGCGCCCTGTGGCGCCTCGTGTGGCTCGTCGCTGATTGGCTGACTCGGACCATACACGGCCACACTGTGTGGCTCGCCCGCAAAACGCGATCCCACTACCCCCTTACGGGAGTGGTTAAATAGGGGAGGGGCGCGCCCCTTGGGTCATTTCCCCGCTCCCGCGCCCCTCTGCCTCTGCCTTTTTCCTCTTCTTCTCTGTCGACAGCGCCGCCGCCACCGCATCTGAGCAGCAACGCCGCCGCCGTACTGCTCCCACGCGCTCCAGCGCCGCCGCCCCCTCCGTTCATCTCCTCTGCCACGGGTCCCTGCCAGTCCAGGCCGCTGCCTCCCTCCGCCGCTAGCGCAAGTGAGGAGAGCAACCTCGAAATGACTGAGGAGGAACTCTCCGTCGCTGAGCAGGAGATGGAAGAAGACGCAGCGCACGCCGACCGCGGCGTGTGGGCCGGATCCTAGGTCTGCCAGGATAACCTGGATTGGCTCTACCGCACTAGGCGCATCCCAGAAGGCGTCACCGCACGCCTCGCTTCCGCTGAACTTGCCCCTCACCCAATCCGGGTGAGTATGTGGTGTTCCTATCACACTTCCAGCGGGGGTTTGGTCTACCAGTTAGCGATTTTTTCCATGACTGGTTAAACGCATACGAGCTTCAGCCGCACCACCTTCCTGCCAATGCCATCACATCTCTCTCCGCCTTCGCCTCCACGATCGAAGGCTATGCCGGACTATGGCCCACGAAGGAGCTAAGGATCCGGTTCTTCGGCCTTCGCCATAACGTAATTCCAAATGTAGATCTAGAGCTGGAGGATAAGCAATTCACGCAGTTCGGGGCTGCATCAATCTCTCCTCGGAAGTTGTCCATCTTCACCCGAGTCACGGGACTTGACTCCTGCAAGGGATGGCCCCGGACTTTCTTCTACGTCCGGAACATCACCACCGAGGACCTGATCCGTCTGCATCCCTATACTCCGGGTCCTCCTAACCCGGAGTTGTGGGACGTTATCCCCAAGAAGCCCACAGTCTTGGCGAACCAGGTCAACAAGAGGTTCAAGGAGCTGAAGGAGCTCGGATTGCGCAATGAGGATGCCATGATCACATTTGTCCGCAACCGGATCACCCCCCTCCAGAAACGTACACATAAAGTGTGCCACATGAGCTGGGGCCGCGACCCCAGCCGGACCTCGTCTTTTGAGTTGAGCAATATAGAAATCTACCACCGGGTCAAGGCCCTCTTCACCACTCACAAGGACTTCTCCTCTGAGTGGACGTGGGGAATTGAACACTTTTGCCAAGATAGGCTTCCTCCTTCGGTAAGTCTCGTGCTCCAAACTTTCTTCCGAATTAAATCATATGTCAGTCTTTTGTTGTAGGTTTTAATCTTGTTGCCTTTCCTTTTCCTTAGTTGTTTCTTCAGCAAACTATCGAGGATGGCACCGAGCCTTCCCTTAAGTGGGCGCCTGATTGGGACACCTCAGACGAGGAGGAGCTGGATCAGGAGATGTTCCTTTTGATGGCAGATGCAACGAAATGACCCACCGGTAAACTCTCTTCTATTAGAGACTGGCTCGACGATGAAGATGATTCGGATGTTGAGGTGATGGAAGCATTTGACGCTGTCCCCCTTTATTAGGGTTTTCCGGCATCAGCTAACCCCGGTGGGCAGATCCATGAAGACCCTCCCCATGCCGTGGGTGATCCTGCCCTGGTGGCGCCGAAGAAGAAAAGGGGGGCTGCCTCTGCATCCTCCTCTGGACCTTCTTAGCCGGCTAAAAGGCAGAAGAAGTCTGGGGACAAAACTGCCACCAAGCCTCCAACCAAGACCACGGCCCGGAGGGCTCGGAAGCCCAAGGAACCCCTGACCTCGGATGAGTAAGCCTCTTCTCCCTTTACCATTTACTTGTTCTTCTTGTGTTATAGTTTCTCATCATACATTATTTGATTTGTCAGGGCCGTGGTGGAGGTCCCACAGAGTGGATCCGGCATTGCGTCGCCGCTCCGACACAGCCCTTGTACTCCTCGTGGCGATGATTCTCGCCCGTTGAGCCCCATTCCGGAGGGCAACCTCGGAGCGTGGGAGACTGGCTTTGACGAAGTGGCAACAACCACCACTTCGGCTCCGCAGCAACCAGCTACCACCGAGGTTCCCTCAGCACCTCTGCCGAAGCAGAAACCAACACCAGTACTAGCACCAACTCCAGCACCAGCAGCAACAACCAAAGCAACAGCAGTAGCAACAAAAGCAACAGCAGCAGCACCAAGCCCCTCCACCTCGTCCGAGTCTTCTAAGGCTCGCCGAGACGATACCAGTAGCACCAAGGCAAACACCAAGGTAGCTCCCAAGGGCAAATCAGTTGCAGCAACCTCAACCTCTCAGCAACAGCCCAAGGGCAAGAAGGCACCTGAGGCCACCAGGGCAGCGTCCGTCGAGGCTGGACAGCGCACACTTGCGTCCATGCTTCCGAAGAAAACTCCACCACCGAAGGACGCTCCTACCGAGCCAGCTGATGCACAACTTGTTTTGCACACTAGCCCGACCCTTGCCCAAGTTGAGAGGAGGGAGGCGCATGCCAAGGGTTTAGTGGCGCCAAACATGCTAAGCAGCGAACGATACCCTCCGACCTTGATCGAGTTTGTAAATAACTGGAACAAGGCGGAGTTCATCTACAACGACGATCTCCTCGAGAAGTTCGGTCCCGCTGAATTTTTTGTAAACTTCAAATATGCACACACCTAGAGCTGGGTTAAGTTCCACTGGCCCGGATTTTGTAAACTTCGAATATGCATACACCTAGAGCCGGGTTAAGTTCCACTTGGCCCGGCTTTTGTACACTTCAAATATGCGCAAGACTAAGCTATCCATCTTTGCTCTTTTAGGTGACCACCAACCGCCGGAGCACTGAGTTTCAGCGTCTCCTTGATACTCACAAGATGCTACGGGCAAAACATAATGCACTTCTCGCTGAACATGAGAAAAGGGGTAAGTTTCTTCCTCGGCATTTTTCCATTTTCTTCATCTTCTTCTGCTGAACTAACCCATCATTCGGTTATGGCAGCTGGGGTGGAGGCTGAGAACATGATCATGAGGAAAAATTTGGATCAAATCAAGGGTAAGTTATTTTGCTCAACCTTGCTATGCTTTCCATCTCCTTTCCTCCTTGGCTCGGCAAACATTCATACCTCGGCTTTGCCGGGTCAACAAACTATTTTAGCATCTCTTGAAGATAGTGTGCCCGTGCCTGATATGATGCTGCATTTTCTCGAACAAGCAAGACAACATCAGGCCAAGCTCAAAAAGAAAGATGATGAGCTTACCCTTCTAAGAGCCAAAGATGATGAGATTGCCAAGCTGAAGGCAGATATGAAGAAATTGAAAGCAGAGCACCAAACCGAACTCTAGAAAGCCGACCAGGACTATACTGAAGAGCGCGAGCGCCTCAATCTCCAGATTGCCAAGGACCAGGAACTACTCAAGGAGGCCGACATCAAGCTTGAGTCGGCGAATGCTGAACTTGTGCAACTCCGGGAGAGGCGTGACAACTGCATCAAGGAGATGTCCCGGGTTCACAGCCATATCTCTAGTAAGTTCTTTTCCTTCGACCGACGTTGATCTTTCCGGGTCTGTTTCCTTTACTTACCCCACCTGTTTTATCTTCCTAGGCAAATTCCCAGAGAGCGATGTCATTAGATCCAATGTCGTTACCAAGTTCCGCTAGCAGAGGGGTACTCCATTTGGCCCTGGCTCCATTCCTCTTGATCTCGAGGACTTGATAGTTAGTTTGTCTGCCCGAGTCAAAGTCGTGAGGAACTACGGCAAGAATATCTTGGATGTGGTAGTCCGGATCTTCAACGCCTTTTGGCCTGAGGAGGATACTCCTGAGAATCTGGCTGTTCTTTTCTCCCGGCTTATGGAATGTGAGACTCAGCTCGATCTCTGGAGAGAATCAGCTGGACATGCCGGAGCTGAGACTGTTCTCCACTATGTGCTCACATGGTACGAGAAGATCGACCTCAACCTCCTAGCGCACATGTGCACCGGATCCAAATGGTCCAGCGACCCGGAGTGGATTGCTCGGCGCAAGGCTTGCGCCCATAGCCTCATTGAATATGCCCCCATTCATGAATGGAACGAGGGACCAAGATTCCTAGATGCCGCCGATGTCGAAAACATTGAAAACGTTGAAGATGGCTCGGATGAGGACCAAGAGGACGATGCCTCGGACATCGAAGGCAGCGAAGATGGCGCCGAACTTCCACCTCCTACTACTCCTTGAGCGAAAAAACTTTAAAGTTTATCAGATCCCCGGTATGCCGGGTGCAATTGTATTAAGCACATCAGTGATATTTTGCTACTAAGTTTCTATGCCGGATTAACTTGGGCGTTGTCCCCGAGTTTCATTTTCTTGTTCCTCCAATTTTTTGGCTTGGCTCGTGTCCACCTTGGTTCGGTTTTATGACTTACGAGTCCGAGTTTCAAAAATTGATTTAACAGTACTTGGAAACTTTAGGTTTAGCTCAAAATAATTCAGCATGATAAATTTCAAGTACACGCAATGTTAGTCAGAAAAACAAACGTCGGCTCGATTAAGTTTTTTCCCTTAGTCGTTTTTCATGTGCTACGCAATTCCAAACTTGTTCTCTTGCTTGCCATGAAGCCAAATCTTGTTGGACAGCAGCAAGTCGAAGAATTAGGTTTTTGGTGCTCACACACTACTAATCTGGCCTAAGCTGAAGCAACTGACGCCAGCCGACATATAAATAATATACAAGACAACTAAAATTACTAAGGCAGTCCCCGAGTTACTGCTCGAGGTGCCAAGATTTCATTGATAAGTTCATTGCCGGCATACATACCGACATATGGGAGACTCGGATACAAACACTTCTCTGCTAAGGGTAGAAAGGACGAATTAGAGCTACATTCCATGGACGCTTAGATTCCTCGCCGGACCTGTCCGCCTTGTTCTTTTCCTGTGGCTTTGCATCGATAAGATAATAAGAATCATTGTGCAATGCTTTGCTCACAATGAATGGCCCTTCCCATGGGAGGGATAATTTATGCATGCCAGTAGTACGTTGTACCAACCGGAGTACCAGGTCACATTCCCGGAAAACTCGAGGGCTTACTTTTCGGCTATGATAGCGTCGGAGATTTTGCTGATATATGGCGGATCTGGACAATGCCAATTCTCTCGCTTCATCCAGCAGATCAACATCATTTTGCCGGGCCTCTTGCACTTCGGCTTCTGTGTATTGGGTGACTCTAGGCGAGTCATGCTCTATGTCGGCTGGTAATACAGCTTCTGCCCCATATACCAGAAAGAATGATGTATAGCCTGCTGATCGATTCGGAGTTGTTCTTAAACTCTACAGTACCGCTAGTAGTTCTTCTATCTAGCACCCCCTGACCTTTGCAGCGGCTCAATGAGCCGGGGTTTTATCCCGGATAATACTAATCCGTTGGATCTTTCCACTTGTCCGTTCGATGCGGGGTGGGCTACCGAGGCAACGTCCAGCCGGATTTTCTTATCTCGGCAAAAACGCGCAAATGCTCCCTCAGCAAAATTTGTGCCATTATCTGTTATGATACTGTGAGGATAACCGTATCTCAAGATGATGTCTTTGAGGAAAGTTACAGCTGTGGCTCCATCACATTTTCTTATTGGCTTTACTTCAATCCACTTCGTAAATTTATCCACCATGACCAAAATGTGAGTCATATTCCCTCTTGCTGGTTTAAACGGGCCAACCATATCCAAGCACCATACGGCAGATGGCCATGTAATTGGTATGGTCTTGAGCTCCGACATTGGCATATGTGTTTTTGTCGCATATCTCTGACAGACATTGCATTTCCTCACCAGATCTTCTGCTTGTTCTAAGGCACTTGGCCAGTAAAACCCATGGCGAAAAGCTTTTGCTACCAAGGCTCTGGATGAGGCATGATACCCACATTCCCCTTGATGTATATCTCGGAGGATGTCAAGTCCTTCATCCGGGTCTATACATCGCTGGAGGACATTAGTCACACTCCTTTTGTATAGTTCGGAATTGATGATCGTGTATGCTTTTGCCCTCCTCTGAGTTTGCCTAGAAAGTACCTCCTCACTGGGTAAGGTTCCATCCTTTAGGAATTGGAATATTGGCAATGCCCAAGCTGGCACAGCTCTTACTGGGAACACATCCTCATCAAATTCCATTAGATCCACCGGCATAACTTCTACCGGATCATGTTGTGCAGTCCCCGGGTTTGTCGTGGCAGTCCCCGGGTTTGCCAAGGCAGTCCCCAGGTTTCACGAACCACTCCCTACATCAATGTCCATGGGCACAAGCTCTGATTCCGGATTTGCCAGGATAAAAATTGAGTCGGACTCCGAGGATGGCCTGATGGATGGTTTTATGAGGTGCTCCAATGCTACGCCTGGTGGGATTGTTTGTCGGGTTGAACCGAGCTTCGACAATACATCGATAGCCTCATTTTCCACCCGAGGTATATGGTGAAATTTGCATCCCTCAAAGTAACCAGACATCTTCTGCACATGAAATCTGTATAATGCCATGTTTGCGTCCAAAGCATCCCATTGCCCGGAGACCTGCTGGACTACGAGATCCGAGTCGCCGAAGCATTGGATCCGGCGTATTCCAACCTCCTTTGCCACCTTCAGCCCATGTATAAGTGCCTCACATTCTGCTACATTGTTTGATGCAGTGAAGTGGATCTGCAACACATATTTCAGCTGGTCCTTCTTGGGCGAGGTAAGCACAACTCTGGCACCTAACCCGGTTTTTGTTTTTGACCCGTCAAAGTGCATTTTCCAGTAGTTCGGATCTGGTAATGGTGGCTCATATTGCACCTCGGCCCAATCCACAAAAAAGTCCGCCACAGCCTGAGATTTAATTGCCTCTCTTCTGTCATATTGTGGCACATAAGGTGCTAGTTCAATTACCCATTTCGCAATCCTACCACTCGCATCCTTGTTGCTCATTATCTCGGATATGGGAGCCTCACATATTACCTTGATTGGGTGTTCCTTGAAATAGTGATTCGGCTTCTTAGCTGCCATATACACACCATATGCCACTTTCTGATAGTGAGGATAGTTCTGCTTTGAGGCTGATAATACCTCGCTCAGATAATATACTGGCCTTTGCACTGACTTACCCTCTTCGTCGCGATCTACCACAATCACTGCACTTACAGCTCGGTTGGTTGCGGCTATATAGAGCAACATTGGCTCCTTTGATAGTGGAGAGGCTAACACTGGTGTAGTGCCTAACATCTTCTTTAAGTGGGCAAAGGCTTCATTGGCTTGCGGCATCCAAATGAACTTATCCGACTTTTTCATGAGTTGGTAGAGAGGCAGTGCCTTTTCTCCCAACCGACATACCAACCGACTTAACGATGCCAAGCAACCAGTGAACTTCTGGACATCGTTAAGACACTTCGGCAGTTCCATTCGCTCTATGGCCCGGATTTTAGTTGGATTGACCTCAATACCCCGGCTGGAGACGAGGAATCCGAGTAATTTTCCAGTCGGGACACCGTAGGTACATTTTTTCGGGTTAAGCTTCATTCAGAACGTCCTAAGGTTCACGAACGTCTGCCTGATATCATCAAGGAGCATTTTTCTTTCCTTGGTCTTTATCACAACATCATCCACATACACCTGCACATTTTGGCCAATTTGGTCATGCAAACATTTTTGCATACATCTCTGGTACGTTGCCCCTGCATTACGTAAACCAAAAGGCATGGTGAGATAGCAATAAGCCCCATACGGGGTGATAAACGCAGTCTTTATTTGATCATTTGGGTTCAGAGGTATCTGGTGGAAACCAGAATACGCATCAATGAACGACAACAACTCACACCCAGTAGTGGAATCTATGACTTGGTCTATCCTTGGCAGTGGGAATGGATCTTTTGGACACGTCTTATTCAGGTTCGTGTAATCAATACACATACGCCAAACCACTGCCACGTTCGGATCATCTTTCTTCTTCTCCACTAGCACCGGATTAGATAGCCAATTCGGGTAAAGCACTTCCATGATAAATCCTGTAGCCAACAACCGAGCTATCTCATCTCCTATGACTTTTCTCCTATCTTCGGCGAAGCGACGGAGGGGTTGCTTCACCGGCTTTGCTCCGGGTCTCACATTCAAAGAGTGCTCGGCCAACTCCCTTGGAACACCTTGCAAGTCCTGTGTGGACCAAGCAAAAATATCTCGATTCTCATGGAGGAAGTCGACGAGCTCGCTTTCCTATTTCTCACTTAACACGGCACCAATCGTTATAGTACACTCAGGGAACATATCATCAACAGGCACCTTCTTGGTATCTTTTGTCGCTTGGAATGAGACACTACCATGCGGGTTACTCAATGCCGGCATATACTGCTGCGCGGACTGAGCCAATGCCGCCACTTCTTGGATCTTTCTCTTTTCTTGCGCAATCACGAGTGACTCGGCCAGGTTAGATCCGGCAGATGCACACTCAATTGAACGTCGGAAATCCCCAGCTATGGTAATTACACCATTTGGCCCAGGCAGCTTCATCTTCAAGTAACTGATGTGACAACTTGCCATAAACTTGTTCAGAGCTGGTCTACCGAGTAACGCGTGATACACACTTTCTAAGTTCACCACTTCAAACTCAAAATTCTCAGTTCGGCAGTTATCTCTTGTGCCGAACAAAAGGTCAACCTGAACCTTGCCTATGGGCTCACAAGAAATGCCTGGCACAATGCCATGGAAAGTTGTCCTTGTAGGTTGAAGCATGTTTTCCGAGATGCCCAATTTTCGCATCGTGTCGACATACATGATGTTGATGCTACTACCATTATCAATCAGCACCTTGGAGAATCTCACGGTTATGTTAGGCCCAATGAATGTCGGATCCAGCACTAGTGCGTACAAACCAGGACTTGGCATAAGCTTGGGATGATCTTTGATGCTCCAGGTAATTTCCTGGTCTGACCAAGGCATATACCTCATCACAGCTGGCATTACCGCATTCAATTCCATATGTCGGTGCTACAAGCTCTTTCTGTCTGCTGCAACACATTCTCAGGCCTCTCTAGTGGAGGTCCTCTACTTTTCCTCGGCGCCTTGGGCGTTACCTCCGGATCTGGTGCTGGATCCTTGCTTGCACCTGCACCTGGCGCAGTCATCATCACCTCTGCACGGTCCGGGGAGCGAGTGATATGCGGCCCGTGAACCACGCTAAGGGGTGGCTCGCCTCCTTCGACGACGTGTCGCGCAAATGCACGACACATCGACAGCAAGGTAGACCTTGTGGGCGCCGAGCTTGACAAAGAGGCCGTTGCACGGAAGAGAGCGCGTGCCGAAGCAGCCAGCGTTGTCGCTGACAAAGTCCAGCGCTCCAAAGCACTGAACGAGCCCGGAGACGATGCGTTCGCCGGTGCCGATGAGGTTTCCCGTCCGGATCTTCACCCCTGCCAGTGCCGCTAGCCCCACGGTAGGCGCCAACTATCGTGGTGGTGTCATGGCAGATGCCATGGATAGGCTAAAGGTGGGTACTAAATGCACTAGGGGAATCCAGGGAGGGATAGTGTGGTCATTCTACACACGGAAGCTTTGTATTTGATTCACCTTCGTAGATTACAAGTGCTCCTAGAGCTGTATTGGAGAGAGGACAAAGAAGGGACTCTCTTACTCTCACCACTAGTTTGCCCTCAGGAACTAACTAGTAAATCGCAACACCCTAGAGCTCAATCTAGTCCAGACCAAAATAGAAATCAACCCTTTCTACAGAGGTCCTAGCCCTCCTTATATAGGGGTGGCTAGGTCTCCACTTAGGGCAAACGTGGAGCTCCCAAAATAGTAAGCCGACCGGGTCACTTTTGCCCCGCGTCATCCATGCAGAGGCTACGTGAGACTCTGCGGCGCCTGCGTGACCTGATATTGGCTTCGTCACCTTTGTCGGCCACGCCTCGGTGGTCCGGCCTCTGTCCGCTTCGCTCACACTCTGCGTATAGTAGTCACCTTTGACCAGTGAGATACCTTCCTTCTCATACAAGCTTGATATAACCCGGATCCCACATAGTTGATCTGGCCACACCTATTCCTGCATACAAGTTAGATACATCTTACCGACATATGGCTTAAGTCGGTTGAGACCAAGTTAGGTGGACGTCCCCTGGTCCGGGTTATTCCGTGATCCGGCCTGCCTTGAGGTGACTCGGCCAGCACTTGCTTTGACCTTGCCATACCTCGCCTAACTAGGCCTTTATACCCCGGCGTGACCCTACCTAGGGGTATCTCCCCAACACTTGAATTTCGGGAAAAACGGTTGTTGGAAGTAGATCGGTATGCGATACCAAGGCACACTGCGCAGCGCCACGGTGTGGACGAGGAATAGACAAGCTGGACTGTCCGCCCGTGGCTACAGAGAAAAGATTGATGGAGTATGGCTAGTGGAGTGTACTCTCTACCTTGTGTTAGCAGGCCATCATAGCTTTGCTCTGACATCGCACCGGCTTCGTCTCCTCCTCTTCTCTTCTCTCGCCCTACGTCCCTTTTGGAGTAGTAGTACAGATTAAAACTATGCTCATTTCGAGCACTATTCTTCCTATGAAGTAGTGGAGTACTTTCCTTACCAAAAAGCATTTGCGTCGCTTAGAAAATTGGAGTTGTTTCTTTTCCTAGTAATTGAAAACTCCCATTGGCAACAATGTTTACGAATGCCAAGAGGTGCACATCTACTTTCTTGTAGTACTATCAAATAAGGTAAAATTACCATAACTATGATGTGGATATGTCCATGACCTTGCTTGGTCATTCTGCCTGAAACCTATTCATACTTACATGGTAGGCCAATTTTGTGAAGTGGGTTTTTTCGTAAGTTGTGAAATATCATGTTTATCATTTTCATGGAAAGTAATACACCCGAAAGGACGCCATGCATGAGTCCTTTTTTCTTCCTATTTCTCTTTTTTCTTCAAAGCAGGGTCAACTTTGATTTGTTGGCATGCAAATTATAGCAAGAAGTTGAATCTTTCAAAACTCTCGGTCGTTCTCGTTATATTGACTATCTGCTAGGAAACTTCAATAGATTTTTCTAAACTTTTAAGAGCAATCAGCAGCTCACATGTTGTTCGAATTAATTTGACCTAATTTCGACAGACTCCCTCCGATCCATATTAATGTTCTTAGATTCGTTTAGATTCAAATGTATCTAGTCATGTTTATATGCTAGATACATATACCTGAATCTAGACAAATCTGAGATTGTTAATTTTAATAAGAGTCAATAGTGTAATTTAAGTGGGTTAATTTATCTACGAACCTTGAAAACTCATAGAAAGTCGGAATCTTAAGTAAAACATGCATGGTCCTCTAGATTCGGAAACATGGCGCGCTTGTCGCATTCCAAGACACATTCTTTTGATTTTCTTTACTGCTAGTACAAAACAATTCCTGTAATCACTTGAAAAAGTGAAAAATGTTTTTTCCTAATTGTTCAAAACTCCCACGGGCAATATTATTTACTAGGCCAAGACACACCCATCTACCCGATGTGAGAACCATATCTAAAAGTGTATCTAGGGTATATATCGATATATATGGCCATGACCTTATTGGTCGTTCAGGCTGAAACCCAAGAATAATTTCCATACATGATAGGCTATAATAGGAATCCATTTTTCCTAAAGTTGTTGAAACTCATGTTTATCTGTTTTCTTAGCAATTAATAAAACTAGCAAAAGTACCCTGATCGTAATGAAGTATCATGTTTTTGTTTTATACTTTATTTTGTTTGAATGTTTCCATACGTAGTCAAATTTGTCGTTATGCAAATACTAATCAGTAATGGCATTTTTCAAAACTATTGTTGGCCCATTATATATTAGCTGCCTGGGCAAAAGAATTTTCGAAATTTTCAAGAGTAATAGTCTATCGCACTCATATGTATCCAAGTTTGACCTAATTTCGTTTTATCGACATGGATTCATGCATTTAAGTGCATGGAGCTTTAGCTTGGAAGTTTGAAAAATACTTAAACTTTGGAACTAGTTAGAAAGAATGGTCCAGTTTGTACAAAAATTTGGTGGGGGCATCCTTTGTTCTTGATTCTACCAGTAAAAATAATTGAAAAACTCACTTCATGGTATGGCCTACTATATCATGTACTATGTATGACCTTTCTTGGGTTTCAAGCCAAATGACCAAGGTCATGGACATACTCTTTCTTCATCAAGATAATGATGGTGTGCCCATATTTTGGTATAGGTCGGTGCATGTTAGCATGGTAAAGAAGTAAAAGTATTTTCTGAAGGAAGTATGATTAATATGGATTAGAGTTCATATCATGTGCCATTTATTTACTATAGTACATAAAGTGGTTGGATAAATTACATGTTATATTTTTAAGCTTAATTTTCCAGCTAATTTCACCCACTCAGACAACTTTCCGTCAATTTGTTGAATTAGGTCAAAATTAATATTCTACAACTGCGTGAGAGAAAGTTCAATTGAATAAACAAGTCTTAGGTATAACAAACTGACACGTCTTCTATTGTCGGCCTTATACCAGCATGTGTAATACCTAGAAATTGAACTATACAACAACTAGCATTACGATACAACAAACTCATAAAAAGCAAGAAGATTAAACAGGAATAAAATGAAAAACATTTCTATGTCGGCTTGAAGAATCCTAAAACTTGGGAATTGTAAGAAAGCATGGTACACTTTGTTTGAAAATTGGGGCAGTGGCATTCTTTATTTTTTTGGAAGAAGGGTACCGTAGGTCCTAAGGAGCGAGACACTCCAATTTTCGGCCTATGGTTTGTAGTTGTCACAAGGTGGTCTGAGGACCTTTTTGTAATTATTATTATTATTGAGCCTTTTTGTACTGGTGTTGATGATTATTAATCCAGTAGATCGCTTGAATTTCTAGGAAAAAGGTCGTTGGAAGTAGATCGGTGTGTCGTACCAAGGTACACGTGCACATCGCCATGTTGTGGACGAGGAAGAGACAAGCCAGACTGTGCGCCCGCGGTAGCAGAGAAGAGATCGATGGAGGATGGTTAGTGGAGTGTACCCCATACCTTGAGTCAATAGCCCATCATAGCTTTGCTATGACATCACACCGTCTTTGACTCCTCCTCTTCACTGCTCTCTCCCTACCTCCCTTTTGGAGTAGTAGTACGGAGTAAAACTATGCTCATTTCAAGCACTATTCTTCAAATGAAGTAGTGGAGTATTTTCTTTATAGAAAAACATTTTAGTCACTCGGATAATTAGAGTTGTTTCGTTTCCTATTATTTCGAAACTCCCATTGGTAACACTATTTGCTAATGCCAAGATGTGTGCATCTATTTTATTGTAGTACTACCAAATACGGGAAAATTACCATAAACTATGATGTGGATATGTCCATGATCTTACTTGGTCTCTCGGCCTGAAACCTGTTCATACTTACATGGTAGGCCAATTTTGTGTAGCGGGTTTTTTCATAAGTTGTGAAAACACATGTTTATCATTTTTCATGGTAGGTAATACACGCAAAAGGATGCCATGCATGAGTCCTTTTTTGCCTATTTCTCTTTCTCCTTCAAAGGAGGGTCAACTTTAATTTTTCGGCATGCAAATTCTAGAAAGAAGTTGAATCTTTCAAATCTCTCGGTCGTTCTTGTTATATTGACTATCTACTGGGCATCTTCAACAGATTTTTGTAAATTTTTAAGAGCAATCAGCAGCTCACATCTGGTTCGAATTAATTTGACCTAATTTCGATAGACTCCCTCCGATCCATATTAATGTTCTTAGATTCGTCTACATTCAAATGCATCTTGTCATGTTTGTGTGGTAGATACATATACACGAATCTAGACAAATCTGAGATTATTAATTTGAATCGGATACAGTAGTGTAAATTAATTGGGTTAATTTAGCTACGAACCTTGAAAACACATATAACCTAGGAATTACAAGAAAACATGCATGGTTCGCTATGTCTGGAAACATGGTGCGCTTGTCACATTCTGAGCCACATTATTTTCTTAACTGCTAGTACAAAACATCCCCGTAATCACACAGAAGAGTCAAACATGTTTTTTCCTAATTGTTCGAAACTCCCACGGGCAACATTGTTTCCTAGTCCAAGACGCACCCATCTACTCGATGTGAGAACCGTATCTAAAAGTGTAGCTAGGGTATATTTCGATATATATATATATATATATATGGCCATGAACTTATTGGTCATTCTGGCTGAATAATGTCCATACATGATAGGCTATAATGTGAATCTGATGTAGCCCGACCTTCGGTCGTTACCACATCATGGTCTCCAACTTATACCAAGTCGTCATGGACTCCAAAGGTGAATCTGTTCATCTATGCGAGCCCACTTCCTATCCTCCTGAATGATATACTAGTTCATACTCCATCCCATATTCATGATAGGTTCATAGTGACAAGTACGGAGGCAAGGGAGGAAGCCTGGAGCACCAAGCCCGACAAGACGGAGGCTTGGAAGAGAAGGCGGGAGAAGCAGTAGCTGAAGCACCAGAGTCTCCGGCCACACTGGAGTCTCCCACCTGAAGACACCGGAGTTTCCGGCCTGCATACCCCGGAGTCTCCGGCCCACCTCTAGACCGGGTTGCGCACGAACGCGTGGGACAGTTGGGACACCACTCCGGAGACGACACCGGAGATAGACCGAAGTCTTCGTCCCACACCGGAGCCTCCAGCCTAAGCATATGGGCATGCATGCCTTGAGCTAGGCCTTCGGCCCATGTACCCCTTATTCCGCACCAAACCCTAGTTTTATGGCCAAACTACCCCCAAACCTATGATTGGCCTATAAATAGAGCCCCCACCCCTCATGTACCCCTGAGGCAAAGAAGATAGACTGAGGAACCCTCCCTTTGTGGAATCTTTAGTTTTGCATCATCCCCTTATGCAAGAGGACCGACTATCATGACCACCTGGTTGGAGTTTGCATCACGCGTCCCTCATTGTACAAGGCCTTGTCATCGGTGTCCCTTTACCAAGTTATCAAGACCCTCTCCAAGGTGTTCTTCCCTCTCCGCTTGGGATCGAGGGAGCACGTTGACCGATCTTTCCTTGTGAGGATTCTATCGGACCGGTGGCCATCGGTTTGAGCAATCGGCCTTGTATCGTATGAGTTTTGCGTGTGTTCATCGTGTTCTTCGCGAGGTCTGTATCTGCTTCCTCTACCTTCTCCCTTTCCCCTCGCTTTCCCATCTTTTTGACCATGAGATCCGTGAAGATAGGGCCACCCTTGAGGGTACCCCTTAACATTTGGTATCAACAACTTTTGGTTGCCATGGATTCTTCATCGATTTGGTCTTTTCCCCCATAAATTCGAAAATCCCCCAAAAATATCCCCAATTTCATGTTTTGGATCGATCTATGATTTGAGTGTGTTTGGGTAGGTTTTGATCCATGGATTACTTGCCAAACTTATTGATCTACCTTCACATGCGCTCCCATGGCCTAGTTCCTTGATTTCTCCCATCAATTTGGTGTTTTGGTTCTAGTTTTTTCGCCAAAATCACGTCCCGGTCAAGTTCTACATGTCTTGAAACCTCCGGAACAGAGATTTGGCCCCTAGAACAGAGATTCCGGTCCAGACCGGAGTTTCGGGCAAAGAATCCGGACCCCCATACTGACTGGTATCCAGTTTCGTGCAAAAAAACAGATTTGACCTTCCTCACGGTATTGCGCATAACGTTTGCAGACGAACTCAGATTTTGGTGTTCTTTAGCTCATTTTGAAGAGGAGAAAGAGCTCTACATCATAATCAAGGTGGTTCATGCTATCTATGTAACATCCCAATTTCAGCTACCCTGATTAGTTGTCCAGAATGCAAAAATCAGGGGGAACAAAAACTTTTTCTTGTTTAATGCTGAAGTGCTTGCTTGTTATTTGAATATGTTTATGCTTATTAATGTGTATTAGATGATATACTCCTTACCTTAACACCAGTTGACAAAAGCTACATCCCAAAACAGTCTTGGCTAAATTTCCATATTCTCAAATGTTCTGACATTTCAAAAACATGAGCCAAGAAGCCTTTGCAAACCAACTATTTTAGTAGCTTCTATTGATCAAACTATGGAGAGCTATACAACATAATCTCCTTATGTTTTCAAGACAGAACCTTCTACTATTCTTATCTCTAGATTTAACACAACCTTTTTATGAAGCATTTGAAATCTACTCTTGGTAGAGATACCAAAGCCTCTCATCTTATTCAAACTACAACCCTTTCCAAATTGCCCAACCTTACCTCAAGTAAGATGATTTGTCTTGATCTGCTGTTTGACTTGATTGCTCAGAAGAAGTATGAGCTACTCTAGGAGCTCATCCTCTAGGATCAAAATACTTCAAGATCACCAAATCCTAAGAAGGAATATAATCTAGATCTAATTTCTAACCACCAGGTGATCATCTAAAACCCTTACCTAGATCAATTCTGCAGTGATCCATTCTAGAAGTTTCCAAGTAAATGAAGACCAATATCAAGCAAGGGTACTTTCTACTCAATCTACACTTCAACGTCAACCACTTGATGATGCTCTGGTACCTTGCCGCCCATCAAAATCATCACCAGCCACATTCTAGTCAAAATCCCTAACTCTGCCAAATTTGGCAAAGTCTGGAAATCTGTATCCAACATCACCTTTTTGAATGCCTCCCTTTCTCAACCCTTGTGCATTTTTGGAAATGCATCTGAACCATCTTGTTAACCATCCTAATTACTAACAAGTACCACTCTTTCCCTTGGTTAGACCATCCTCCTACCCACTTGTTCTTGATGGTTTTGCAGGCAAGAAAATAACTTTTCCTGCAAATCTAGTCAACATGCCTACTTTGGTAGTAGCTCACACCACCAGCCAACCTTCTATGGACCAACTCTTTGCATGGTTGGGTTCTAATCATATAGGTCTATCCATATCCACTTTACTTGCTCCAAGTGGATCTTTGTGCTGCTTAAACCCACAAGGTTTTGAAGGCTAGTTGATAATCTGCCTTGGCGGGCTTATTTTATTCGAAGTTTGAAAGACTGTCTTGGTGAGCTAAAGTAGGATCAAGCTAAAACCTCTAGACCATTGCAATCTACACAACTTGTTCTATCAATCCATCTATCCCTTGCATCAAGGTGAGCTCTGAGCTCCAAGATACAACAAGCTTTTGGTGGTATGAAATTAACCTCACCCTAGTTCCTTAATCTATGGTATTCCACCAAAATCAACTTGGAACCTCCAATACCAAGGTTGGAGATGCTTGATACACCTTGTCTACATCATCTACCTTGATCATAAATATTTATCAAATAGTATACATAATCATTATGGCCACAAATCGATTTAATTTCTTTAATAGGCAAAACCTCCAAAACCTGTCCCCTAAAGGAAAGTTTGGTTTTTGCCAAAACACTTCCCCAACTTTTGGATCAATTGAGGTCCACACATCATACCTCATCTTCCCACTTCAAAAATAAATATTTTTGAAGAGCTTTATTATTTCTTTTTGCCCATTTTGTTAAATGGCTAAAATGGAATAATAATTGTTTTAAATACTTTTAAGCCACAATAAATGTTGGGAAAATTCCCGTGTGTGTGTATTCCTATTTGGGACCCTCTCACATCAAAAACTCCACTTGTCCAATGTAAATTTATCAAATGATCTTCTAGAAACTATTTCTGCAGTTTTTGGATAAATGGATTTAAGTGGACTTTAAATCTTTAGAAAAATCCCAAATAATTCCTGGATATCTACCTTGAGCTCATCTATCTACCAGTACCATGTTCCCACCTTGCCCAGTGCAAAATAGTAAGCTTCCTTCACAAGCCTCATTTTTATCAAATGTGGCAGACTAAGGAATTAGTGGCCTAGACCAAATTAAAATCACCACCAAGGCTCACCACCACTCATCACAGCAAACACCATCTCCTCTGGTCATGATCACTGTAGCAATTACTGTAGCAGCTTGTCCTCTATTGCTTGGCCACTAGTTCTTAACCCCATGTGGGTGTCTTGGCTTGCAAACCCCTTCCAGCAGCCACCAGCTGGCTCTCTTTGCTCCTGCACGACCAGACCCATCTCTCTCACATCTCCCCACCGCCCCTGGCAGCCAATAGGAGGGACATGGACCAGCCCTAGCCATGGATGCACTTGGTACATCATACACCCCTCCTCTTCGGGATAAAAGAAGCCAGAGGCCCGGCAGCCCTCCTCTCTGTCTCATTTCATCTCCCTCTCCTCCCCTTACCTCCCTCAAGCACCTAGATCAAAATCCCTTGCTCTCCATCGCCATGGAGAGGAAAGTATGCTCCTTCTCGGCCTCCTTCGAGAAGTGAAGTATACGGCCGACATAGACCTTCCCCAGCGCCTCAGATCCCGTCCAAGATCCTTATGCTGCTCCCCCAAAGCTCCCTCACCGAGCCCACGCCTCTGCTTGTCGCGGGAGAAGGAGAGTTTCTCCTCTCGGCCGAGCTTCAAGATCGGGTCCATATACTCTCTCCTCTATCCTTCTTCTTCTGCATGTTGCCTTACTAAGGTCCCCTGGCCCAGATGCATCTACCCTGCCTCCTCTTCTTGCCTAGGACTTCCTCTACCATCATCGCCGATGAGCTCCATCGTGTTTCCTCTCGGATACTCGCGCGCGAGGTCTCCTCCGTCGTGGAAACTCCTGTTTGCGCCGATCCCTGAGGTACCCACGATGCACCTCGTCGCCTCCCCACCTTCCCTGCTGCCGGCAGGCGCTCAGGTGAGCTCCCCGTACCCTCCTCGCCACCCCTAGGGTTCTATCCCGCCGCCGCCGTCGCAAGAAGGATGACGGTCGTCAACCGCCGATCCCCCGTCTAATCCTACGGCCCAGGGAAGCCGATACCCCTTCGCTGCCCTGGGTGACTGACCAGCGGGCCCCACGTGGCTGGTTTCAAATGATCCCGCGCGCCTCCCTGGCGCCTCCTGTTGGGCCGGCCCGCAGTGCAGCCCAACTCCCTAGCAGACCTGGCTCGCGCCCCTTTCTTCTTTTAATATTTTTCCAGGGCAGATTTGAATAGAAGTTACTTTAAATACAAATGAAAATGGTAATTACCGCCATATGACCTGACACAAATTTCCTAGGATACCTTAGGGTTTTGTCTATCATGCTGTACCAAAATCTTGGCCAAATACCACTAATATCTCCTCTATAGATTTATTTACCAAACGGTATCCTTTCCAGTAAATAAATCCCTCAGGGACCTACACATCTCCAAAATGTATGAAACCAAGTGCCTTTGAAAGTATACCCATAGGCCTATCATATAGAATTTATCTCAGGACAAGGTGAACAGTAGTTTGACTTTAGTAAAAATAACAAAAACAGAGACTCTCTGCCTTTAGAAAATTCCCAAGGTAAATCTACAACATATTTTGGGTTGAGTACAAATCCCAGTGATGTGGTACATCAATACCTTTCAAGATCCAGGAGCTCAAGAATTATTGAGTTTCGAAGGATTTATATTGCATTAAACATTTCTGTAGATAGTATTATCACTAGATAAATCACTCCAGTATCTATGTAACTCCAAAAGGGTTGATTCCAATTTCTACAGAAAGGTATTCTAAATACCTCACATGTGTCTTTGGAATAAAATCAAAAGCTACTGTAGATTTAATCTTGTGAAAAAGACAAAGTGCCTACAGAACTGCCTTGGGGAATTTCTTGAGAGCATTCTGGTACTTATCTTGGAGTGATTCTAACTCTTAGTGAACACGTACATCATGCCCTACCTAACTACGCAAGGAAATATTTTTTGCAGCTCCAGAACTTTTCTGGTGAATTATTCCCTAAAACTAGAAGTTATTTCACTAGAAAAATCATAACTAAATAAAGAAAGGTGATAAAATAGTGAAACCACTTTTGTTGGTTTCATATTATCAAATCCTATCTGTTTGTATCATTTTTACCCAATGGTATCATACAGAATATGTCCTCGATCCAAAGCTTCCTCTTAGGTAGTTCATCGACAATAAACCCTAAGGGGTGTTCATCCCCTTCTCCAGGGCCATCTCAATCTCCTAATCCAAATCCTCTCAAAACCATCTGAACCTTAATCCGGTATTATGCAATTACTTGCTGTATTATATTGGTGCTTGCATGCCTTGATTTGATTGTGGTCTTGCTCGTTTGCATGTATACTTGATGACAACGATAGTTGCGCTTGTATTGACGCCGAGAAAAAGGGATCTTAGTATTCTTGGTTATTATGGGTATTCTAAGGAGAAGTCCAGGGACATATTGCCATATTGCTGACCATCAGGCAAGCCACCTTCTTGCTCATAAGCCTTGTCCTACTATTTTTCTTATGCATGTCTTTGTCTACTATTTGTGAAATTGCATTATTTTACTATATGTTGATGTATATATATGGTAGTGTTTTGGCTCCTCTGAACTATTACTCTTTGGTACTACTAAGTACAACCCCCTTGGTGACTCCTACTTGTCCTAGTAGAATAGATGGTGTATATTACCATAACCCTTTGGAGACGCCCGATTTAGCCGAAGCAAAGCTAGAGGATGGGAAGACCCTAGAAAAAGTTTTACCAAATGCTTTATGATAAAACCTTGGTGAGGTGGGACCTCCCAAGAAATGTTGAAAAAGAAAAAGGTTTCAATTTACAAAATGTTGAAGGCAAGATGAAGGAAAAAGGTTTACAAAAACGCACCCGGTTCTTTGCAGTTCTGCTAGAACAATTAACCCGTGCAACCACATTACTCTGGAATGGGACATGGCTAGATTTGATGTTTGTCTATTCTGGTATAAGTTGCCTCGCAACAACTACAGGGGATCAGGGATCCCTGGAGGGTGGGCCTTCTCCGATAAAGGTCCATGTGGGACATCGACCTGGAGAAGGAACAAAGGTCGGTAGGCCTCCACACATTACTATGAGCCCCTCATTGAAAGCACACACTCGAGAAGTGGAAAAAGCGCTCTGGTTGGTCCTCTCCCGATGTCACGGTTTTGAGGGGATTAACACTCATAGGGTAGGCACTTATACTGGAGTGGGCATCCAGAGAGTCTTGATCGGTTACTCGACCCACGATTGGTGATGATCAGGATAGTGTACCCGGATGGTGTGGGTAAAGTATACAACCTCTACAGAGTGTAAGTCTATTCGAATAGCCGCGTCCGCGGTCATGGACGGTTGGGAAGGTTGTTGTAGAGCGGTGCTAGTTTTGTTTTCAAAAATGATTTCTAAAAAGAAATGGCTTTGAAATGTTTTGACCAAGGGATGGTCGGAAAGGATTCCGGTCTTGACCATGGGATGGTCAGAACGGAATGGAAGGAGTTTGGTCGTGGGACGACCGGAAGGGGGGAACAAATGGGTGACCCAGTCCTGATGTTTTCCAAAACTTTTCAAAAGGTTTCCAAAATGTTTTATAAAAAAATTTAACAAAGATATGTTGATGCTATATCTACAAGAGAAACTATTTGAGAAAAGAACCTCTCTTGGGGCACCTACTACTACAGCCATAATGCATACTCTCAAGTTATTATTAATATCTTAAGGTGGTTTGCGAGTACATTCAAAGTACTCACTGGCATTGTCCCTAGCTTTTTACTTGGTCGGATATCAAGAAGAGGTTGAAGTTGATGACTATGCGAGCTAGGCCGTTCTCCCAGTCAGTTGCCTGTAGGTTAAGGCATGGCTCGGGCTCTACGCTTAATGAAGTTCCGCTATTGTTGATCAATGTAGCCATAATGGCAAATAAGGTATGTCATGTATTCGTTATGTTTTGGGTGTTTACTGTGATACTTGTCGGTTATGTGCCACGACTAAATGATCATGGGATCGTGGTTCTATTCATAACAGGGATTCTCGGAGGATTAATCCGGGGGCCCCACAGACTTGGTATTAGAGCCATCCTGACTGTAGGAGAACCTTAGTTAGCATGGTCGCTAGACAGGGAACTTATTTTGAAAACCCCGTCTTTCAAAAAAACTAGTTTCTCAATGAGTTTCAAAAAGTTCTACTTCTTCTCTTACTCTAAGTAAATGCTTTTGAAACTGGTTTACTCTAACTCTCGTCCAAACTTCAAACCTACGGATTTTAAATAACTAGGATCTAGAACCCGATGAAGACAACGAGCACAAGATGAAGATAAGCAAGTAGCAGCAAACCCAAGGAGACTACAATATCGCCCTACTCGCGGAATCCTTACAATCAGAAGACATCGGGTGTTGCACTATCAAGAAGCGTCCAAGATACGACGAGGGCGTTATCGGCAAGATAGTGACTCCAACCTGAAGAAAGACGGTATCTAGGGTCAATATTCCTAAGAATAGGATTCCCCTACATCGCGAGTAGATAACTTCCTGGTCCCTAGCGTTGACCGTGTTTGCTTGACTAATGCATCCTGTGTTGCTTGATGTGTGCTGTCTGCTGAGGACATTGCGAGCCCCTCGCTCTGTTCGCCTTGTTTGCATGTTTTGGTTTGCTTTGACCTCCTTAAAAATGTGACTCGAGGAGCGATAACCCACCTAGTAACTCAGGAAAACCCCTGTGTTAGCTATTGGTAATGAGAACCAGACTAACCTCGAGAGCATATGAGAGGAAAAGCATCGCAAGAACCAGGAGTTCGACGTCGTCAAGTCAGAATCAACCCGAAGTTTTCACCCCAGCAGGACGGCATACCTCATCGAACTCACCTCGCAAGACTCGTCAAGGGCACCACACTCCTTTGTTCCTCAGTCTACTACAGCCAGAATCCCGTTGAAGCTGGACGTCGATCACCGAAGGATCCTCAATATCCACAAGAAACCACTCGATAAACCAACTAGGACAAGAAGTGAAGACCTAACCACCTTAACCTTTAGTGTATTAGAGCTTCTAGCCGCCTCAGGAGACTAACTAATCTAGTCGACCCTACCCAAACCAACGGGAAGTTCCTCCCTAGAAGGTCAGAACGACCCCTGAAGTCAAATGATTAGGAAGTATGGAGACAACGAATCCACTCCACCATCTTGATGAAGCAACGCAAGAAATGCCAATGAAGACCGCTTACCCGACACTAACTGCTTCATCCTAGACTAACTACTAGCAAAAAGAGACTTAAACCGCAAGCTTGCCCTGAGCTAACCCCATAAGGCTTCGTTAGGAAACCAGCCCCGCCAAGGTTGATAAAATGAGGCGTCACTCGAAGACCCCAGCTCAAGACTCTGGGAAGATACAGCCTGTCGCTAACATTAGGTCAGCACTCCCAGATAGAAGATCTCCACCACTCCTAAAGCACCTTAGTGAAGCTCTAAGGTGGAAAGACTGCGTCTTTCCACTCAATCTTCAGCAGACTGTCTACCAAAAGATACCTTAGAAAATGCCCCCGGATCCGAAGTCTTCCCGCCAAGCAACAACTCGCGAGTTATCCGATGAGACACAAACTAAAGATTCTATGAAGTCCCTCTGCTATTTCAGCTCAGACATACCGGAAGGACCCCAGCATGCCAACCCCTCGGTTCCAATCGCTTAGAGGATGTAAGTCTCCGATGGCTTCAGCAGGCTAAGCGCGAATAATAGTAGTATATAAGCGCAGTAAGTCCTAATTCCCGGAAGACTTCCGAAGGTCTCCACTCCAAAAGAAGGATGGACGACAATCCCCAGAAACCCCATTCAATGACTTCACAAAGTAAGGACTATGTCAACTCTCCAATATACCCCGGTTTAATCCTAAGGGGGAAAGACCGCGTCTTTCCCAAGAAAATAGGGTAACCCTTCGCTGAAGCAAACTCAGGAGTCTCGACCCAAAAATCTTCAATTAGGATACGCTACGACCCTAAGGAAGAGCTATGAATCCGTAGAGCAAGGTACTCCCAACTGTAGATTCCATCCTCTGACGAATACTCCGTGAAGTCCAGAATCGAGGCAGTTAGCCCAGTCTAAGCCCTCGATGATATAGAGTCCAGAAGGAAAAGAAGGTCATCCCTCGCAATGAGGACTGGACTCTACTCAACTCTTCATGCCTCCCCGGAAGACTGAAGCTCAACTTCATCGACAGAGTAGTCACTTTCAAAGACAAAGTCTGTAAGATAGCACGCTTGAAAACCAGTAGCGCTAACCTTGACTCAAAATCCCCTAGCCTTACTCCCCTGAATCTCAGAACGAGATTCTTTTAAGGGGGAAAGGTTTGTAACATCCCAATTTCAGCAACCCTGATTAGTTGTCCAGAATGCAAAAATCAAGGGAAACAAAAACTTTTTCTTGTTTAATGCTGAAGTGCTTGCTTGTTATTTGAATATGTTTATGCTTATTAATGTGTAATAGATGATATACTCCTTACCTTAACACCAGTTGACAAAAGCTACTTCCCAAAACAGTCTTGGCTTAATTTCCATATTCTCAAATGTTCTGACATTTCAAAAACCTAAGCCAAGAAGCCTTTGCAAACCAACTATTTTAGTAGCTTCTATTGATCAAACTATGGAGAGCTATATAACATAATCTCCTTATGTTTTCAAGACAGAACCTTCTACTGTTCTTATCTCTAGATTTAACAAAACCTTTTTATGAAGCATTTGAACTCTACTCTTGGTAGAGATACCAAAGACTCTCATCTTATTCAAACTACAACCCTTTCCAAATTGGCCAACCTTACCTCAAGTCAGACTTGATGGTAACCCTAGTAGTAGTTGATTTGTTTGTAAGATGAGTTGTCTTGATCTACTGTTTGACTTGATTGCTCAGAAGAAGTATGAGCTACTCTAGGAGCTCATCCTCTAGGATCAAAATACTTCAAGATCACCAAATCCTAAGAAGGAATACAATCTATATCTAATCTCTAACCACCAGGTGATCATCTAAAACCCTTACCTAGATCAATTCTGAAGTGATCCATTCTAGAAGTTTCCAAGTAAATGAAGACCAACATCAAGAAAGGGTACTTTCTACTCAATCTACACTTCAACATCAACCACTTGATGATGCTGTGGTACCTTGCCACCCATCAAAATCATCACCACCCACATTCTAGTCAAAATCCCTAACTCTGCCAAATTTGGCAAAGTCTGGAAATGTGTTTCCAACATCACCTTTTTGAATGCCTCCCTTTCTCAACCCTTGTGCATTTTTGGAAATGCATATGAACCATCTTTTTAACCATCCTAATTACTACCAAGGACCACTCTTTTCCTTGGTTAGACCATCCTCCTACCCACTTGTTCTTGATGGTTTTGCAGGCAAGAAAATAACTTTTCCTGCAAATATAGTCAACATGCCTACTTTGATAGAAGCTCACACCACCATCCAACCTTCTATGGACCAAATCTTTGCATGGTTGAGTTCTACTCATAGGTATATCCATATCAAATTTACTTGCTCCAAGTGGATCTTTGTGCTGCTTAAACCCACAAGGTTTTGAAGGCTAGTTGATAATCTGCCTTAGCAGGCTTATTTTATTCAAAGTTTGAAAGACTGTCTTGGTGAGCTTAAGCAGGATCAAGCTCAAAACTCTACACCATTGCAATATAAATAACTTGGTCTATCAATCCATCTATCCCTTGCATCAAGGTGAGCTCAGAGATCCAAGATACAACAAGCTTTTGGTGGTATGAAATTAACCTCACCCTAGATCCTTAATCTAGGGTATTCCACCAAAATCAACTTGGAACCTCCAATCCCAAGGTTGCATATGCTTGCTACACCTTGTCTACATCATCTACCTTGATCATCAAGATTTATCAAATATTACACATAATTATTATGGCCCCAAATCGATTTAATTCCTTTAATAGGCAAAACCTCCAAAACCCCTCCCCTAAAGGAAAGTTTGGTTTTTGCCAAAACACTTCGCCAAATTTTGGATCAATTGAGGTCCACACATCATACTCCATCTTCCCACTTAAAAAAAATATTTTTGAAGAGCTTTATTATTTCTTTTTGCCCATTTTTTGAAATGGCTGAAATGGAATAATAATTGTTTTAAATACTTTTAAGCCACACTAAATCTTGGGAAAATTCCCCTGAGTGTATTTCTATTTGGGACCCTCTCACATCAAAAACTCCACTTGTCTAGTGTAAATTTATCAAATGATCTTCTAGAAGCTACTTCTGCAGTTTTTGGATAAATGGATTTAAGTGGACTTTAAATCTTTAAAAAAATCCCAAATAATTCCTGGATATCTACCTTGACCTCATCTATCTACTAGTACCATGGTCCCACCTTGCCCAGTGCAAAATATTAAGCTTTCTTCACAAGCCTCATTTTGATCAAATGTGGCAGACTAAGGAATTAGTGGCCTAGACCAAATTAAAATCACCACCAAGGCTCACCACCACTCATCACAGCAAACACCATCTCCTCTGGTTGTGATCACTATAGCAATTACTGTAGCAGCTTGTCCTCTAGTGCTTGGACACTAGTTCTTAACCCCATGTGGGTGTCTTGGCTTGCAAACCCCTTGCAGCAACCACCAACTGGCCCTCTCTGCTCCTGCACGACCAGACCCACCTCTCTCACATCTCCGCACCGCCCCTGGCAGCCAATAGGAGGGACATGGACCAGCCCAAGCCATGGATGCACTTGGTGCATCATACACCCCTCCTCTTCAAAATAAAAGAGGCTAGACGCCCGACATCCCTCCTCTCTGTCTCATTTCATCTCCCTCTCCTCCCCTTACCTCCCTCAAGCCCCCAAATCCAGATCCCTTGCTCTCCATCGCCATGGAGAGGCAAGCATGCTCCTTCTCGGCCTCCTTCGAGAAGTGAAGTATACGGCCGACCTAGACCTTCCCCAGTGCCTCAGATCCCCTCCAAGGCCCTCATGCTGCTCCCCCAAAGCTCCCTCACCGAGCCCACGCCTTCGCATGTCGCGGGAGAAGCAGAGTTTCTCCTCTCGGCCGAGCTTCAAGATCGGGTTCATATACTCTCTCCTCTATCCTTCTTCTTCTGCATGTTTCCTTACTAAGGTCCCCTGACCCTGATGCATCTACCCTGCCTCCTCTTCTTGCCTAGGAGTTCATCTACCATCATCGTCGACGAGCTCCGTCACGTTTCCTCTCAGACACTCGCGCGCGAGGTCTCCTCCGTCGTGGAAACTCCTGTTTGCGCCCATCCCCGAGGTCCCCACGGTGCACCGCGTCGCCTCCCCGCCTTCCCCGCCGCCGGCAGGCGCTCAGGTGAGCTCCCCGTACCCTTCTCGCCACCCCTAGGTTTTAGTCCCGCCGTCGACGTCGGGAGAAGGACGACGGTCGTCAACCGTCGAACCCCCGTCTAATCCTACGGCCTAGGGGAGCCAATACCCTTTCGCTGCCCCGGGTGACTGACCAGCGGGCCCCACGCGGCCAGTTTCAAATGATCCCGCGCGCCTCCCCGGCGCCTCCTGTTGGGCCAGCCCGCAGTGCAGCCCAACTCCCTAGCAGACCTGCCCCGCGCCCCTTTCTTCCTTTAATATTTTTCCCAGGGAAGATTTGCATAGAAGTTACTTTAAATACAAATGAAAATGGTAATTACCTCCATATGACCTGACACAAATTTCCTAGGATACCTTAGGGTTTTGTCTATCATGTTGTACCCAAATCTTGGACAAATACCACTAATATCTCCTCTATAGATTTATTTACGAAAAGGTATCCTTTTAAGTAAATAAATCCCTCAGGGACCTACACATCTCCAAAATGTATGAAACAAAAAGCCTTTGAAAGTATACGCATAGGCCTATCATATAGCATTTATCTCAGGACAAGGTGAATAGTAGTTTGACTTTCGTAAAAATAACAAAAACAGAGACTCTCTGCCTTTAGAAAATTCCCTAGGTAAATCTACAACATATTTTGGGTTGAGTCCAAATCCCACTGATGTGGTACATCAATACCTGTCAAGATCCAGGAGCTCAAGAATTATTGAGTTTCAGAGGATTTATATTGCATTAAACAATTTTGTAGATAGTATTATCACTAGATGAATCAGTCCAGTATCTTTGTAACTCCAAAAGGGTTGATTAAAATTTGTAAAGAAAGGTATTCTAAATACCTACCATGTGTCCTTGGAATCAAATCAAAACCAGCTGTAGATTTAATCCGGTGAAAAAGACAAAGTGCCTATAGAACTGCCTTTGGGAATTTCCTGAGGGCATTCTAGTAATTATCTTGGAGTGATTCGAACTCTCAGAGAACAAGTACATCAAGCCCTACCTAACTACCCAAGGAAATAATTTTTGGTGCTCCAGAACTTTTCTGGTGAATTATTCCCTAAAACTATAAGTTATTTCACTAGAAAAATCATAACTAAATAAAGAAAGGTGATAAAATAGTGAAACCACTTTTGTTGGTTTCATATTATCAAATCCTATCTGTTGGTATCATTTTTAGCCAATGGTATCATACAGAATATGACCTCAATCAAAGCTTCCTCTTAGGTAGTTCCTCGACAATAAACCCTAAGGGGTGTTCATCCCCTTCTCCAAGGCCATCTCAATCTCCTAATCCAAGTCCTCTCAAAACCATCTGAACCTTAATCCGGTATTATGAAATTACTTGTTGTATTGTATTGGTGCTTGCATGCCTTGTTTTGATTGTGGTCTTGCTCGTTTGCATGTATACTTGATGACGACGATAGTTGCGCTTGTATTGACGCCGAGAAGAAGGGATCTTAGTATTCTTGGTTATTATGGGTATTCTAAGGAGAAGTCCAGGGACATATTGCCATATTGATAATCATCAGGCAAGCCACCTTCTTGCTCATAAGCCTTGTCCTACTATTTTACTTATGCATGTCTTTGTCTACTATTTGTGAAATTGCATTGTTTTACTATATGTTGATGTATATATACGGTAGTCGTTTGGCTCCTCCGAACTATTACCCTTTGGTACTACTAAGTACAACCCCCTTGGTGACTCCTACTTTTCCCTAGTAGCATAGATGGTGTATATCACCATAACCCTTTGGAGACCCCTGATTTAGCCGAAGCAAAGCTAGAGGATGGGAAGACCCCGGAAAAAGTTTTTACCAAATGCTTTATGATAAAACCTTGGTGAGGTGGGACCTCCCAAAAGATGCTGAGAAATAAAAAGGTTTCGATTTAAAAAATGTTGAAGGAAAGCTGGAGGAAAAAGGTTTACAAAAACGCACCCGGTTCTTTGCATTTTTGCTAGAACAATTAACCCGTGCAACCACATTACTCCGGAATGGGATAGGGCTGGATTTGATGTTTTTCTATTCTGGTATAAGCTGCCTCGCAACAACTACAGGGGATCGGCGATCCCTGGAGGGTGGGCCTTCTCCGATAAAGGTCCATGTGGGACATCGACCTAGAGAAGGAACAAAGGGTCGGCAGGCCTCCACGCGTTACTATGAGGCCCTCATTGAAAGCGCACACTCGAGAAGTGGAAAAAGCACTCCGATTGGTCCTCGCCCGACGTCCCGGTTTTGAGGGGATTAACACTCATAGGGTAGGCACTTATACTGGAGTGGGCATCCGGAGAGTCTTGATCGGTTACTCGACCCACGATTGGTGAAGACCAGGGTAGTGTACCCGGATGGTGTGGGTAAAGTGTACAACCTCTACAGAGTGTAAATCTATTCGAATAGCCGCGTCCGCGGTCATGGACGGTTGGGAAGGTTGCTGTAGAGCGGTGCTGGTTTTGTTTTCAAAAAGTATTTCGAAAAAGAAATGGCTTTGAAATGTTTTGACCATGGGATGGTCGTAAAGGATTCTGGTCTTGACCATGGGATGGTCAGAACGGATAGGAAGGAGTTTGGTCGTGGGACGACCGGAAGACGGGAACAAATTTGGTGACCTAGTCCTGATGTTTTCTAAAACTTTTCAAAAAGGTTTCCAAAATGTTTTATAAAGTTTTCAACAAAGATATGTAGATGCTATATCTACAAGAGAAACTATTTGAGAAAAGAACCTCTCTTGGAGCCCTCCTACTACCACATCCATAATGCATACTCTCCTATTATTATTAATATCTTAAGGTGGTTTGCGAGTACATTCAAAGTACTCACTGGCATTGTCCCTGGCTTTTTACTTGGTGAGATATCAAGAAGAGGTTGAAGTTGATGACTATGCGAGCTAGAATATTCTCCCAGTCAGTTGCCTGTAGGTTAAGGCATGGATCGGGATCTACGCTTAATGAAGTTCCGTTGTCGTTGATCAATGTAGCCATAATGGCAAATAAGGTATGTCATGTAATTGTTATGTTTTGGATGTTTACTGTGATACTTGTTGGTTATGTGCTACGACTAACTGATCATGGGATTGTGGTTGTATGCATAACAGGGATTCTCGGAGGATTAATTCGGGGCCCCCACAATCTACTTCAACCAAATTTCGTGATTAAGACAGAATCCACCAATAAAGGCTGAAGATCAGCGACGAAAGGTATAAAAATTCTACAACTTCTCCCCACTTGCTTTCCTTTATGAGTTACACAATCTTTGCAATCAATAAACACCTATTGAGCCTAGTTCCTCCTATGTTTCCTTGGGCTATGGACATTTGATACTTGTAGAATTTCGAGCAAAAGTTGTGAGTGCGCTATCTCATATAGTTATCTTGTATAGTTGTTGGCATAAGGAAGAGGCAAGTGAAAAAGAAAAAGAAAAATGAAAGAAAAAGAAGAAAAATAAAAAGAAAGAAACAAGTGCCTCATAGAATAGAAAGCGCATGCTCGATGAACATCAAATAGGTGGTACTTATTGTGAATATCTTGTAGCCCACCAATTTATTGCAATCAAACTAGCATCTCTCCTTACACTTGTGCGACATGAGCTAATAGTCTTCGCTAGGTAATCATTTGGTTCTTAGCTCACTTTCTCCATCACACAAGTCCTATTTATCCCACCATGTGTGTTTCCTATCTTGTGGATTGACTTTTTTTGCTTTGTGATCATCATGGTTATCTACTTGCCATAACAATATCTTGATTTTGGATTGTTCTTGGACATGTCACCATCCATACCTATCCACCATAAGCTTTGTGTGTGTGTTTTTAGTGGTTAGTTGGTTTTGGTGTTCCGCGTGAACTTCACTTTACTTGGTTTTGATTGCTTTCAAGTGTGGCCACTTGCACGATACTCTCTTCCAAGGTAAAGTAAGGCGTTGCATCCCTAACCCCTCTACCACTTCCATACACACCACTTGGTCTTGTGAATCATGTCTAGGGACTCTTAAACCGATGATGATATCTATGAAGAATCCATGATGAGCCACAATGACTACGACTCCACAAGTATAGAGGACATGATGGAGCACTACACCTACAATGGCTCTGCATGCTTTAGGACCCAGAGCACTACACCTACGACCGCTCCACATGCATGGAAGACATGGAGCACGTCATCAACTATGGCTCCTCCAGCATGGAGGACTTGGAGCTCTACATCAACAGTGGCTCCTCATGCATGGAGTACATGGAGCACTACATCGACAATGGCTCCAGATGCTTGGGTGATATGGAGTAATACATCAACAACGATTCCCCAAGCATGGACGACTTCAAGTGCTACAACGATGATGCCTCACCAAGCATGGAGGACATGGCGAACTTCATCAACTTTGAGGCCTATTCCTTGAGCCATTAAGAATACCTCCACCGCTTGGTTAAGCAAGAGGAGGCGCATCATCGAGAAACCATGACCTTCAAGGCCCACCATTCCACACCAAAGGCACCACCTACTTCGATGATCCACCTCCAAGGCATCAAGCGCCACCACCTACATGGCGTCATGCGCCACCATCTCCAAGGCGACGAGCGCCATCACCTCCATGGTGTCAAGCGCACCATCTCCAAGGCGCCAAGAACCACAACCTCGAAGGCGTCAAGTGCAACAACCTCCAAGGCAACAAGTGCCACCACCTACGAGAAGAGTGGCCCCCCAACAACATCTTCCAAAAGAGGCACCACGAAGCAAGAATCTTCATCGACATACATCTCTTGTGATCATCTCCAATATCAAGAGGATACAAGACATCATTGAAGGCATCTTCACCAGGAAGACGGAGAACATATATTGAGCACCATCCATAATGCTCAATCAAGCTCAAGAAGGCACCACCATCACAAGAAGAGTACCAAGGAAAAGGATGATCGCCGTGATTGTCATGTGGATGACCAAGTGTTTCACTAACATAAACCTTCGGCAAGGCACGCCAATGCCCTCGGTCGACACCATCATTATAAGGCACCTTCAACTACTAGTGCCACCACCAAAATGGCACCAAGAGAAAACCTTCTTCCACGCCATTAAGCTTCAATGACAAACTTCAAGTTCAAGATGAAGCATCCAACTACAAGAGCTTCAATGCAACTTCTTCTCCAAGCACTCCAAGAATGTCATTCAAGCAAGAGATGGACCTCTACTTTGCCAAGTTGGACGAGGCCGTCAAAAATATGACCCCCCAAGAGATAGAATAAAACAAGTTGCTTTGCCAACAAGTGGATGCAAGGGCGAAGATGGCGTCGAGGACCAAATACTTCCAATATGAGTGCCACCACCACAATGGCACACAAAGTACATGGTGAGCATGGGACTTTCCCTTAACCAAAGGAGGCGCATGGAGTTGAGCACACCAAACCTATCTGTATATCCATGAGTGATGATGTGTTACCAATCCCATGTGAGTATGAGAGCCACTTAGCCCACTTGAGTGAGAGAAAGAGTGAGATGAGTGACTCCACCATACGTGATATTGAGTGCTTCCATTTGGAGGGCATGAGTGGTACACCGAGTGAGTTGAGAGTGGTAGTATATAGGTCATGTGAGGCTACTTTGATTTCTAACGACTTACCCTCTATCTCTAGTGTGTTTCCCCATGATGTGCTAGGTTCCATGGATCAAGAAGCGCCAATCTTGGACATGATGATCAAAGTTGTCAGAATCGTGATTCTGAATCGGATCGGAACCTCTATGGTAGGATCGTAGATCGTAGGATCATAACTTTTAGAATCATGAAATCGTAGATTCTACTTAGTAGAATCGTAGAATCGATCCATTGAATGTGGGTCGTAAAGTCGTAAAATCGCATGGTAGAATCACGATTCTGACAACTTTGATGATGATGCCTCCGACCAAGAAGATGTACATGGTGGATGAAGATGATACCATCCCCATAGATAATGAAGAAGTCACCCACATGGAGGCCAATACTACCACAACACCCACTTCATATGAGAGGTATGAACAAAGTAAAAATACAGGTGTTGATGATGCACGCATCCCACTAGTGGACATGATGATTTGTGATGATTTGCATGCTATGGATGATATTTGTGACATCACATATGACTCGTTGATATTTCCATGTGATACTTTGTCATTGCATAATGTTGAGCATGTGAAATTATTTGATTGTGATGATGTTGCCATAGACATGTCATGCTCTACTCGCTACATTGATGATATCATTGCTTGCACTTTGTTGAACAATTGCTCTTTCCAATGTTTTGCTTGCAATGATGTTAAAAACGGTACCCCTCAGACCAACCTTTTTCATGGATGTTTTACAATTTCTCCCATTGCTAGCAATAATATGGATGATTTCTCTTTCACTTGTTTTGCTTGCAACAATAATACTCATATGGTTTCTATTGAGATGGCCCCCATAGCTTTCTCAAATTTTGGATATTTTGATGATTGCCATGATAAGCATGTCCCCACTTGCATACTCACCATGCATCTACTTCATACTTGATTGACATTAATGGTGATGTGCACAAGAATGTCGACCTCGGTTGAGCACAAGTTGACAAAAAGAACTCTAGAGAGCATCCCCCAAGTGAGTTCAAGATCGAACCCATCTCTGGTACCTTTTGCATGCTTTGCATCTTTCATGTTGACAAATTGCTCTTTCCTATGGTTAGCTTGCAAGCATGTTAATAGTATTCTTTCACCTTGTGACAATCATGTTTCGTTGCTATTGGATATTGATGCTTTGTGTTGCAACAAAAATGTTGAACAATTTCTCTTTTTGATGTTTTGTGTACAACCATAATGCCTTTATTAGCATGTATTGTCATGAGAGTTTTCAAGTCTCTCGTATAGTTGTTGCAACAAACATAAGGACCACTTGCTCTTTCATATGGTTTGTTTGCACACTTGTTGCTTTAATTCTGCTTGTGATAATCATATGCCCATGAGCTTTGTGTTTGATGATTTGTTTGTGGCCTCCAACACGTCGAACAATTTATCTTTCCAATTGTTGGTTTGCACACATAATGATGTTATTTTGGATATTTTTCTGCATGTGTTTTTGCTGAATTCTCCTATTCTTGCATCAAAGATGATTATTAATATTTTAGTCCATTGATTTGAGTGCCACACTAAGATGTTATGTGGAGTTTTTGGGTTTTCCACATTTGGTTGATGTTCAAACAATTTCCTTGCACTTTGACCTTGTATATGCATTCTGTTTGCTATACTTGAGTTGTGCTAATAGTGCTGTCAACAAGAATGGACATGCCACAAATGACATGCTCCTCTATCACACACAAACATGTGTTGCTTGGTATTTGTTGTGTGAAGGTACAATGTCTTCTATGTCAACCTCTATGGACAAAGAGTTGACAAGACGAACCAAAAAGAGTTACCTATGGCTACCCTTCAATGATCTATCTCTACATCATAAGGTGACTTCACTCTAATTGAGGACTCATGATATTATTGATATGGGCACGATATGCGTGAGGGAGGAGCAGGAGGAAGGCGCAAGAGAAGATCATCAAAACAAAGGAGACTGAGAGATGGAAGGCGACCAAGAATGAAGGTTCAATTCAGACAGACAGAAGTTCTGAAATTTAAACGGACGTGGTTTCCACATACCAACTCCGAATTAAGCAAATAAGTACTTATTGGAAAGATAATTCCGAGATCTTTTGAACGGGTACTCGTCGGTCTCCTGGTTATTTACGAGCTGTGCGTGGCAACCAAAACAAGTTGATAGATGTTTTCTGTCAGTTTACAAATAGAGTCCTTTTAAGTTAGGAAAGTTAGAGATATGTTTGGTTTTGACCCCAACTCTATGTTGGACGTCCAGCAGCCTTTATATAGGCCTATAAATCATGGTTTTTACGGTTAGCTTGAAATTGAGTCTAAAATTATTGTGTGAGTTGCTTGGTGAGCATCCCTTCGGGGACGGCGATGCCATGTTATCTATCGTATTGATATTGTCACGGACGTTCTTGTGTTCATCAAGGATTGTCGTGTTTTGGTTTGAGGCATGATGATCTTCTCCACGTTTCTTGCTGGATTCATTCCTCTTCTCCAGGTGACGTTCATTGGCGTTGTTGGAAGAATTCCTATCCAGGTTACTCGCTGTGAAAGATCGGGACAAAACTCAAGGATCACCGGCATGATCCGTATCAGGTGGAATCAGAGAACCAGGTTGCTCACGGCGAGATTGTGTTGATTGATCGGCTGAGTGTGTTCTTGGTGGAGATCAGAGAGTTGAGGCGGAGCAGATTGGATCTCGACACCCGCGCACCGGAGTGTCCGACCCGGATAGTCCGACCCTCCAACACCGGACAATCCGGCCCTGATTTTTTTCTATTCTGCAGTCATGCTAGGAAGCATGTCGTCGTGTCAGGGTGATTTTTTTTGGCAAACGCTGCACTTCTGGGAAGAGATCTGGTGATGTGTACAATGATTATCTTAACATCTTGAACGTGTGGTATGTGATGATTCTCAAATCAGGTGGAGACTGGTCCATATGGCGACATATGATGAATATCAGTTGTGGGAACGTCATATGCAAGATAGTTTTTAAAGATGTGACAAATATGAGTATTCGGATAATCCTACAAGTATGCATCTTGCATTACGACGTGTGGATGAGGAGATAGCTCGTTGGTGGGATAAAGAGGTGCATGAGAAGGATATTGTTGATGCAACTTGGAAGTACTTCAGTAATTTTTTGTGTGGCTGTTTTATGTCACCTCGTCGCAAGGTATTTTGTACCAAGCACGTGAATGCAGTCCAGCAATTGCCCAAAGTTGCAGTTATGTCTATTCCATCTCATGTAAAGGAGGATCCAGCAGTTGTTCTAGTGCAACCGGTCAGCGTGGCAGTGCCACAATTTTCTAAAGAGAAGCAGCCTGATGTTGACAAGCTTGTTGTGTGCGCTGCAACTAAAGTGGGGGATGTTGTACCATTGAGTGGGATGAATTTGCAACTCAAGAAGGTACAAGGTGATGCTTGCATGATAGTTGACAAGGGCCAGCGTTGGAATTTATTTCAGGCGCAGTGTATGATCAAAGGCAAAGAATGAAAGTTGATTGTTGATGGAGGAAGCTGTACTAATGGCATTAGCAAGGCAATGGTGGCAGCATTGGGGTATTCCTGAACCTAAGCATCTATAGTGGTTAAATAGCTGCGGTATGGTGAAGGTAACTCATAAGGTGCGTGTGCCATTTATAGTTGGTGATTATGTTGGTGAGATTGAGTGCGATGTGTTGCCATTGGAGGTATGTGGGCTGTTACTTGTTCGTCCATGGCAGTATGATCGCAACGCTACACATACTGGACGAGCAAATACATATTCTTTTGTGCATGGTGGCTAACACCAGACTTTGAAACCTATGCAGGATGAATACATAAAGTATAATGTAGATCTGGTGGTACATAAGGAGAAGGTGCGCAAGGCTAAGCCAAAATCTGGGCTAGCTAAGGTGTAGGATGGAGAGCATGATGCATAGTGCGATAATGTTGATATTACTTCATCTATGCCTATAGATGACAAGCCAGTGGAACTTGTTAGTGATAAGCCAGTTGAAGTGCATCCTCTTATTGCTAAGAGGAATGATGTTGCAGCATGTGTTCAGAAGGTTGTTTGTGTTGACACAGGTGTTCAGGCGGATGATAGTTGTGCTCCTGATGTTCTAGTGCATGAGGTGCAGTGGGGTAACAAGAGCAGTTTTATTAGCTCACTTGTGAGGCATTTTGTTGGGACAGTTGTGCGGATGCATAGAGGCAAGGATGGACATGTTCGTTAGTTGTGTGATCCAGGCATTACTCATCTTATGCTAGGTCATGCAAAGAAGGTCCATGTTCAACAACCATGAGTTCCAACAAGAGTTGAGAAGAAGAAGACGATGGCGCCTAGGTCAAAGCTCGTATGGAGACGCAAGGAGGTGCAGGCGCCAAGGGTTCTTTCAAGTCAAGCACGCCAAGAGCGAGGTTGCAGAGTGGAAGGCATGCAAGACTTGAAGATGGCGAAGACGCGTGAAGTGATTGTTCATATCACGCCACCTTTCCGACCCGACCTGCACACGTTGGGGACAACGCTTCTTGAAGGGGGGATGATGATGTGGGCACGATATGCGCGAGGGAGGAGCGGGAGGAAGGCGCAAGAGAATATCATCAAAACGAAGGCGACCAAGAGATGGAAGGCAACCAAGAAGGAAGGTTCACTTTGGACAGACAGAAGTTCTGAAATTGAAACGGACGTGGTTTCCACATACCAACTCCGAATTAAGCAAATAAGTACTTGTTGGAAATAAAATTCTGAGATATTTCCCACTAGTACTTGCATGTCTCCCAGTTCGTTACGAGCAGTGCGCGGCAACCGAAACAAGTCGATGGACGTTTTTTGTCAGTTTACAAATAGAGTCCTTTTAAGTTAGGAAAGTTAGAGATATGTTTGGTTTTGACCCCAACTCTATGTTGAACATCCTAGCAGCCTTTATATAGGCCTGTAAATCATGATTTTTAGGGTTAGCTTGAAATTTACTAAAACTATTGTGTGAGTTGCTTGGTTAGCATCCCTCCGGGGACGGCGATGCCGTGTTATCTATCGTATTGATATTGTCGTGGAGGTTATTGTGTTCATCAAGGATTGTCGTGTTTTGGTTTGAGGCGTGGTGATCTTCTCCATGTTTCTTGCTGGATTTGTTCCTCTTCTTTAGGTGACGTTCATTGGCGTTGTTGGGAGAATTCCTATCCAGGTTACTCGCTGTGAAAGATCGGGACAAAACTCAAGGATCACCGGCATGATCCGTATCAATTATCTTCATGAATTGGCTATGCTTTGAGTGTTGCTTTGCTTTTGTTGTGATCTTTGTAGGCTTCATGGAGAGTGAAGGAACATTGAAGTGTTGTCAATTCAATCTTCCTGAGGACTACTATATGGTGAACCCCAGGATCAAGAAGGTCTCTCGACATCTTCTACTTTTTGATGAGCGTATAGAGTCGAGGACGAATCTTTTTGAAGGGGGGGATGATGTAGCCTGACCTTCGGTCGTTACCACATCATGGTATCCAACTTATTCCAAGACGTCATGGACTCCAAAGGTGAAGCGTTTCCTCTATGCGAGCCCACTTACTACCCTCTTTAATGGTATACTACTTCATACTCCGTCCCATATTCATGATAGGTTCATACCGACAAGTACGGAGTTAAGAGAGGAAGCCCGGAGCACCAAGCTCGACAAGAAGGAGGCTTGGAAGAGAAGACGGAAGAAGAAGCAGCTGAAGCACCGGAGTCTCCATCCTAAGCACACCGGAGTCTCCGGCTACACCGGAGTCTCCGGCCTGCATACCTCGGAGTCTTCTGCCCACCTCTAGACCGGGTTGCGCACCAACGCCTGGGACAGTCAGGACACCACTCTAGAGACGACACTGGAGACAGACTGGAGTTTCTGGCCCACACCAAAGTCACCGGACCTCTACACCGGAGTCTCCGGCCTGGGCGTATGGGCATGCGCGCCTTGAGCTGGGCCTTCGGCTGTTGTACCCGTTATTGCGCACCAAACCCTAGTTTTATGCCCAAACTACTGCTGAACTTCTGGCTGACCTATAAATAGAGCCCCACCCCCTCATGTACCTTGCTGGAGTCTAAAGAAACACCCCTTTGTGGAATCTTTAGGAAAAGACATAGTCTAAAGAAACACCCCTTTGTGGAATCTTTAGTTTTTCCTCATCCACTTACACAAGGGGACCGACTATCGTCACCACCTTGCTGGAGTTTGCATCGTGCCTCCCTCATTGTACAAGGCCTTGGCATCGGTGTCCCTTTGCCAAGTTGTCAAGACCCTCTCCAAGGTTTTCTTCCCTCTCCGCTTGGTATCGAGGGAGCATGTTGACCGATCTTTCCTTGCGAGGATTCTATCGGATCGGTGGCCACCGACGGGAGCAATCGACCTTGTATCGTGTGAGTTTTGCGTGTGTTCTTCGCGAGGTGTACGTCCGCTTATTCTACCTTCTCTCTTTCCCCTTGCTTTCCCATCGATTTGACCACGGGATCCGTGAAGATCGGGCCACCCTTGAGGTTACCCCTTAACAGAATCCCTTTTCCTAAAGTTGTCGAAACTCATGTTTATCCTTTTTCTTGGCAATTAATAATACTAGCAAAAGTACCCCAATCATAATGAAGTGTCATATTTTTGTTTTACACTTTATTTTGTTTGAATGTTTTCCATATGTGGTCAAATTTGTTGGTATGCAAATACTAATCAGTAATGGTATTTTTCAAAACTATTGTTGGCCCATGATATATTAGCTGTCTGGGTATCTTCAAAAGAATTTGGAAAATTTCAAGAGTAATAGTTTGTCGCACTCACATGTATTCAAGTTTGACATAATTTCGTTTATTCGACATAGAGTCATGCATTTAAGTGCGTGGAGATTTAGCTTGGAAGTTTGAAAAATACTTAAACTTGGGAACTGTAAGAAAGAATTGTCCACTTTGTACAAAAATTTGGTGGGGGCATTCTTTGTTCTTTATTCTACCAACAAAAATACATGAAAAACTCACTTCACGGTATGGCCTACTATATCATGTACTCTGTATGGACTTTCATGGGTTTCAAGCCAAATGACCAAGGTCATGGACATACTCTGTCTTCATCAAGATAATGATGGTGTGCCTATATTTTGGTATAGGTCGGTGCATGCTAGCATGGTAAAGAAGTAAAATTATTTTTTAGAAGGAAGAACGATTCATATGTCTTAGAGTTCATAGAATGTGCCATTTATTTAGTAAATAAATTACATGCTATATTTTTCAAGCTTAATTTTAAGAAAAACTCCACCTCTTAAAAAAACTCCGCCTATGTTGAGGGTCAACCTCGAGGCTGGACCGATCTTTCATGAATCCCGTTCAAATCGAGGGTGGAGTACGGGGGAAGGAGAGGAGGGATGAACACGGCAAACTCACGCATGAAGAACACGATGAACACACTCACACAACACCACTATACACACCAATACCTCACGCCGATGGTGATCGGTCCCCTAGGATCGACGTCGGGTGGAGGACTCTCTCTCGAACCGGCACGGCGAGTAGGGAGACTCGGTGAGATCTTGACGTCTAGGCAAAGGAACTCCGATGTCCAGGCCTTGTACAATGAGGGAGGCACGATGTAAATTCCAACAAGGTTTGTGATATTTTGGTGCTCCTCAATCAAGGAGCATGAGGCAATAATTAGATAGATCCACAAGGGTGTCCACTAATTCCAAATATCATGCCTAGGATTTACAATAGAATTGGGACTATATATACGCCAGCCACTAGTTCAAGGGCAGTTTAGGCAATAAAGGGTACAGCCTAGACGGATTTGGGGTTACACGGGCCGAAGGCCCTAAAGGCTTTCACATGCCTGGTTCATTTACACCGGAGACTCCGGTGTCTGGGGGCCAGATACTCCGGGGTGGAGCTCAGACTTCGGGGCGGAATCCAGGCGGCATACAGAGAGTTCCAGCGAGGGGTCCGGAGTTGTGGTCGGAGTCCTGGGGAGGAGACTCCCGGTGGTTGAAGGATGGAGACTTCAGGGTAGTTGGGCCGGAACTCTAGGGTGCACGGAAACTACGGGGGTGGCGATGCTCTCCGGTGAAGACTCCGTGGGGGTGTACTGAACACTCCTGGCAGGGGTCCGAAGACTGGTCCGGAGTCCAGGCCGGAGTCTCCAGTCTGAGTGGCCGAAGACTCTGGGCTATAGGGCCGGAGACTCCATGTCTTCAGCTCTAGTAGCTTCTTCTCGCCCTGCTCCTTGTACTTCATCCGTTGGGTCATCATAGCCGATAATGCACAGTGAAGTTGCATGAAGTAGCAAGTCATCCAAAGATGTATCAAAGTCATATGAAGAGAGGAGCGAGTTAACCTTAGCTTGGATTAGTTCAGATCGGGATCGAGTCATCGGTCCACTTTGGGGACTTGGTGGTGTAGATGTAGGGACGTTCGTAGGATGGGCTGCATCAGCTCCCCCCTTGGGAAAGAGTCGTCCTCGACTCTTCATGGATATCCTCTTGAACATCTCCATGGTAGGATGATAGGTCCTTGACATTGAATGTATTGTTCGCACAGTACTTGGAGGTCGATGAAGTAGGCGTTGTTGTTGATTCTCTTTAGGACCTTGAAGGGACCATCTCCTCGAGGATTGAGCTTGGAGTCGCGTTCTTTGGGGAAGCTGTCTTTGCTTAGGTGTATCGACATGAGGTGACCTTCTTCAAAGATCATCTCCTTCTTGTCCTTGTTTAACCTTGAAGCTTGGCGAAGGACTTGTTGCTCGATAGTGGCTCTTGTTTCTTCGTGAAGCTTCTTCATAGCTTGGGCGCGCTTGTCGACGTCCATGTTGGTGCACTATGTAGAATAAGTGGAAGGATGTCGAGCATGGTTAGGGGCTCAAAACCGTAGACGATCATGAAGGGACTCATCTTGGTTGTAGAGTGCTTGGATCGATTGTAGGCAAACTCTGTGTGGGGAATGCATTCCTCCCGATCCTTCAAGTTCTTCTTGATCAACACACGAAGAAGAGTCCCGAGGCTTCAATTGACGACCTCGGTTTGGCCATCGATTTGCGGGTACGGTGCGGAAGAGAAGAGTAGCTTGACGCGGAGCTTGGCCATTAGGGTCTTCCATAAGTAGCTCATGAATTTGTCATCGTGGTCAGAGACGATTGTTCCTGGCACACCGTGAAGACGGACGATTTCCCTAAAAACAAATTGGCAACATGTGAAGCATCATCGGTCTTATGGCGCATTATGAAGTGTGCCATTTTTGAAAAACAATCCACAACAAAAAATATAGAATCATGACCATGCTTAGACCTAGGAAATCCTAACACAAAATCCATGCTAATGTCGAACCAAGGTGCATGAGGAATATGAAATGGCATATAAGACCAAAAGGGTTATCTTGCGACTTAGCTTGAACACATGTCAGTGCATCGTTGCACATATCGCTCAACGTCTCGCTTCAACTTGGGCCAATAGTAATGAGTGGCGAGCATGTCCAACGTCTTGTCACGACCAAGGTGACCCATGAGGCCTCCACCATGTGATTCTTGTAGAAGCAAAAGTTGAAGAGACGAATTGGGAATGCAAAGCTTGTTTTGTTTAAATAGAAAGCCCTTATGCAAATAGAAATTATCAATTCCATTGTCAATGGAACACTTTGCGAAAATCGGTCCATATAATGGGTTGGAAGCATAAAAAGTTTTTATTTCACCGTGACCTAACACGTTTACTTCAAGTCGAGTAAGAAGGCTTGTGTGCTTGCGAGACAAAGCATTCGCAACTACATTATGTTTGCCCTTCTTGTACTTGACAATGTATGGAAAAGACTCCAAGAACTCTACCCACTTAGCGTGTCTCTTGCTCAAGTTTGCTTGGACTTTGAGATATTTCAACGACTCATGGTCGGAATGTATGATAAATTCCTTAGGCCAAAGGTAGTGTTGCCAAACTTGAAGAACATGAACTAAGGAAAAAAGCTCTTTGTCATAAATCGGATAGTTAAGGCGAGCACCATCAAGTTTCTCACTATGGTAGGCAATAGGACATCCATTTTGTATAAGGACTCCTCCAATGCCAATACCGCTATCGCCACACTCTATCTCAAAAGTTTTTGTGAAATCTGGTAATGCAAGAATAGGTGCTTCAGTGAGCCTCTTTTTAAGTTCATCAAAAGCTTTTTGTTGTGCTTTGCCCCACACGAAGGTGACATTCTTTTTGGTCAACTCGTTGAGAGGACAAGTAATGGTAGCGAAGTCTTTCACAAAGCGACGATAGAAACCGGCCAACCCATCAAAACTTCGGAGTTCACTCCCATTTGTGGGGATGGGCATATCTCGTATGTCCTTTACCTTGGAAACATCAACTTCAATGCCCTTCCAAGAAATAACAAATCCAAGAAAAAATAACTTGTCTTTAGCAAAAGTGCACTCGGGAAGATTAGCATATAGCTTTTCATGTCAAAGTATTTGCAAAACTTCCTTGACATGTGTCACATGTTCCTCAAGTGATTCGCTATAAACAAGTATATCAGTGAAATAGACAACGACACTCTTTCCAATGAGAGAATGCAAAATATGATTCATAAGGCGCATGAAGGTGGATGGGGCATTAGATAAGCCAAAGGGCATGACCAACCATTCACAGAGACCAAGTTTGGTCTTGAAGGCGGTTTTACACTCATCACCTTCCGCCATGCGTATTTGATGGTAACCACTACGGAGATCAATTTTTGAGAAAATAGTGGCTCCACACAACTCATGAAGCATGTCATCAAGACGTGGTATAGGATGTCGATAACACACGGTGATAGCATTGATTGGACGGTAGTCCATGCATAACCGCAACGTATCATCCGTTTTTGGAACAAGAATCACGGGTAGCGCACTTGGACTAGTGCTTACTTGGATCAAACCTTTGGAGACGAGTTGGTCGATTTGACGTTCGATCGCCTTCGTCACCTTTGGGTTCGTTCGATAGGCGGCGCAGTTTGAAAGGGGTGCGCCGGGTATGAGGTCAATGCGATGCTCAATTCCGCGAAGGCGAGGTAGTCCATGTGGGTGTTCTTTGGGAAACACATCCTTGAATTCCTGCAAAACAATCAACAAAGAGGGAGGAATATGTGTCAAGCCATTAGTTCCTCACATCTCTCATCTCACTTTTGGTGGCAAGGAGAACACTCTTAGTTTTTCCACTCAAGTTAGGCTTGTCGCTCTCACTCACTATGAGGTGGTTCTCTCGCTCACCACTCTTCTCACAAGTTTATGTTGTGGAGTGCGCCCTCGTTAAAGCCTTTGCATTGTCCGCAATTATTTGGCTAGGAGTCATCGGTTGCAAAACACATGTCTTGTTAAACCACTAGAAGGTGTAAACATTTGTGCGACCATCATGTAGATCACCTTTGTCAAATTGCCATAGTCGACCAAGTAACATGTGGCAAACCGTCATTGGGACCACATCACATTCCACCTTGTCTTTGTATGGCCCAATAGAGAATGCTACCGAAAGGGTGTGCTTGATCTTCATGGACCCTTTGTGACTTATCCATTGCACGTGGTAGGGGTGCTTGTGTGGATGGAGGGTGAGGTTGAGCTTCTCACACAACTCGGTGCTAGCAAGGTTGTGGCAACTCCCTCCATCGATGATCTTCTTGATAGATTTCCATTGATGCCTGCAGGTGTTTGGAAGATATTTGAACATTGATCTTCGTGCTCTTGTGCTTGAGTGGTCAATATCCTTGTGTAATGCCCCAGAATCGGGTCTATGCAGATCTCAGCATCTCCCGCCAAAATATGCATAGAACAATTCAAAGACGCCCACTAGACACTTTCGTGTGGGTGGGTTTGTATTAGAAGGAGTTACATCACAGTAGTTTACAACAGAATCCACAAAGACTTATATATACAACAACGACTCAACGAGTCAAGAATATGAAGATACAATACAAGGATACAAATCAAGAAGAAATCCAAGTAATGTCCGAGTATGGACAAGATCCAAAATGGACTAAGAGTCCTGAAGAATAACCAATGGCGTCCATAACCCTGCCCAGGCCAAGCCAGAAGGGTAATCTTGCTAACGTCGTCAATCACATACCTGTCAAAGACAAAGAGGTGCCGACAAAGGGCAAAGGAAAAAGAGAGCGTTCAGTACTAAGGCCAGTACACGGCAAGGCTAGAATTCGGCGGTCCTCACCTACATAGGTATGGTGGGCTCAGCGGCAGCAAAGCTTGCACTATCTAACTTATAGAGACACCTTACAACTTCGGCTATTAGAGCGAGATAAGAGAGAGCTATACGATAAGTATAATATAACACCAAACATAACCCATCCGAAGGTTTCCCCCTCGAAGACCAGTCGAGGAAGTCCACTTGCGGAACACACGGTGGCAATTTTAAATAAGCAGTTGTTTAGTTGATAAGGCTAATTACTAATCATGTTATTAGAGGCAAAACATTAGTGGCGTTGTCTATGATCATGACACCGTACTCCTGAGGCATCCATAACCGTGGACACACGGCTTCTCGAAAAGATTTACCCTGCAGGGGTGCACTACTGTACCCAAACGCATGTTCAACCCTTCAGGCAACATAATACGCGTGCCTTCTGAATCTCACAACAAGAACTGTCCTATAACTATGCGCGTATCCAGAGGTATTACCTACTATGTTTTATCTAGCCCAGAGGCACGGGCGAGTCTCAAGATGGCACAACGTTCACGACTACTATACCGAACGGCCCTGGAAGATAACTTGTAGAGCTCCCCTTGAACCGCTAGCATGTACCGCTTTTATGCATGCAATGCCCGGGTTGTCCACCAAATCATATCATAACCAAGTCCAAAGACATATGAACTCACCCATGTCCGAGGACATATTATGCGTATGCACCAAATGGAAAACCAATTTTGTGACCCTCTAGATAAACGAATAGCACCGGTAGTTGAGGGGGGGATGCCAGGGGCCCCCACGTTTGGTTAGCGCGATCAACTCAGAACTAGTATCATAGAACGAACGGGTCCTAGGTCGGCTCAAGAAGTTCCCAAAGGTGGTCCCTACCCGGGCCTTGTCATTAGGTGAAACCATAACCACAACCAACATCACCAATTTAATTATCATGGTATCATCCATAACCATATATCACGGTTCACCTGTATGAGAGCGGGCAGCAGACCTAAGCATGCGCTACGACTCGCAAGGACAAAGCTAGCTAATCAAACAAGGCAATAGGATAACCAAGGCAATATGGTAGAGCAGGTAAATCAAGGTACGGTACTATAGCATCGATAATAGGGATAGCAATAGATCAAAGGAAGGAAGTAAAGACTATGAATGCAAAATAGGTAGAAGGGGGAGGATGCTCGCCTATGAGACAAATACGGTATCCAAAGGCTTGTCGAACTCACAACCACTCATCATCATATCCGGTGAAGAAGCAAATCACTAGAAAGAACAAACGGTGCAATATTTAATGCTACGGTGAAGATGCGGCATGTTTATGACATGGTGTATGGCATAGCAATATGCAGCCTAGCTTATCAAATTAAGCGGGATAGGAATCCCGACAAGTAAGTATTATGGTTCAAGTTGTTTAACAACCCTGCAAATTAAATGTTGAATTAACAAGGCAAAGCATGGTATCGGTTCACTACACAAATTTAAATGGAGGCAATATAAGACTAGAATAGCCCGCATATAGTCTCCATGTTTAATTTAGGTGAATCACCTAAATACCCCCAAACAACAATGATATGTATGCGAGATGAATGATTTAATGCAACAAGTATATAACATTTAAAAAAGTGGTTAATCAAGGAGCGGATCGAGAGGAGAATTCCGGAGATTTCTCTGGATATGCACACGTCATCCAAAAAAGACTCCCTCCGCATCAGCCCCAAAGCATACACCACTCAAGGCTACATAAGCCAAATCAAGTGGTTGATCAAGGAGCAGATCGAGAGGAGAATTCCGGAGATTTCTCTGGATATGCACATGGCGAAAAACCCCGTAGTGCCGGTAAGCTTACATCAGTACACCTTTTTATGTGTTTCAATCATTGAGTTATACTGCAATACTGATATGGTTTTCCTGTTTTCAGCTTGCTGACCTCCCCGAGTCGGAACTTGCTTCGCTCGAAGGATATCCTCCTGAGTTTTCTCAGGAGACAGAAGTGGTTCCATTGCTGGACCTTGCGCTCAAGAAGCGCAAAGCTCCGACAGTGGATGGTGGCACAAAGGAGGTGCCTGTTGTGAAGAGGTAACTTTCAATCACAATTTCCGCCTTTGTACCTTTCTCGAATTTCTTTCCGATATGTAATGTTTCCCACTTCATTACATTCTCAGAGAAAAACCGCTCGTCAAGGGCAAAGGGAAAGGGATTCCTTCGAAGCCGCTACGGCAAACGAAGCTTACCATAGCTTCTCCTGCCGTGGCACCTCCGACTCCTACCCCTCAACCTTCCGCAACGTCGGTGATCACTCCTTCTCCGGTGGTTGCAGATGATCCGGCTCCTCCAACGGAGCCTGCGATCCTTGGGTCGCAAACTGACGTCACCATGGGTGCGTCAGATCAAGATAAGGGTGAACCCTCTTCGGGTAATGATCCCTCGGCCGAAATCTTCGCCGAAAACCTCATCAGCAATCCGGGACTTGCCAAGTTTGGCATGTACCGGAAATCTGCAGAAGAGATTCAGCGGCTAGCCAGGCAAGTCCTAGAGAAAAGCCATTTATCTCCCGAAGAAGAAGCGCAAGAAGCAGAGGACGTCAAGTTCTCTGACCTTCTTGCCCAAGTCTGCCTTCGCGACGAGAGGATTAGGACTGGCGAGCTTCCAACAGCCGTAGTGATCCCTCTTACTCTTGCCGAGAAGGTGGCCGCTGAAGTGAATGCAGGTTTGGATAAGCTCACCCGGGAACAATATGTAAGTCGGAATTCCAACTCTTGTTTTTCCATTATATTATATCATATCCTCTAGCCCCCAAGCATGAAGTAGGATATATAATCCGGGTTTATTCTTCATTAGGATGCCAAAGAACGAACTAGTGTAGTCCCCAAGGCTCGTGCTGATATTTAGCAAAAAATATTAGCCTGAGTCTTCAGTAGCTTTCTGACTTTGGGTATTCTCACTTACAGAAAGTATGTTCCTATAACAAAGAATTACTGACCAATGTCTACAATAAGCGAATAGAGATCAAAGCTCTCCGGCTTAAAAATGTTGAACTTAAAGTAGCCAAGGATGAAGTCGAAGGTAAACATTCCGAGATTCAAACCTTGTCTTTTGCTTTTCCAATGTCAAATTTTTTCTGAACTGTTGTTCTTTTTTTTTGTCTTACAGCGCTGGTGAAACAATCCATCGCTATGATTGAAGAGGCCGAGAACCTCAAGACCCTGGTGGTGGAGAACAAGGGACTTTGCCAAGAGCTGGATAAGCTCAAGGCGGATCACGAAAGGAGCATAGCGCAAGTCCTTGAATCCTCCTCCATGGCCACCGAAGAGCATAATCGCAAGATTGCTGCTCAAGATAAAATAATCTCGGACCTCAATAATGAGCTTGGCAGAGAGTAGGACATCTCCCAGGCGCTCTGGGCTGAACTCCAGAGTCTCCATGAGGAGAAGACCAAGATTGACGATGTCATTCTCGGTACGATCCATCTGTCTGACTTATCTTTTTCTTCGACGTCTATCCATGTCGGATTTTTCTTAACTTGTTTTGTGTATAGGTCCTCTGAACTTGACAGACTCTTCCTCCTCCGAGCCTCGCACCCACCGGCTTACCCAAGTCAGTGACCTTCTTCATGACTTCTGCTAGTCCCTTGAGGACATTGGCGAAGCTCTAAAGATTCCGGACATGCCAAGCATGTCAAATTTTCAGGTGCGGGACAAGGCCAAGGAGATGCTGCAGCTTGTTCGGGACTGGAATATGTCCTACGCGCGGACTGCTACGCAGGACGCTCTCACCATGGTCATGAGCCACCATGGAAACATGGAGATTTGGCAAGTGACCAGAGGGTACTGCAAGGTAAACGAGGACGGCTAGGAGCAGGACCTTCAAGCCATCATGCACTCCTGCGCCGGATATGGGTGTCACGTGGCTGATCTGACCAGCTACGAGATCCCCTTCTTCACCCGCGTAGCTACTCCGCCTCCTCCTCCAGAAGAAAACGAAGAAGTTTCTGACGATGAACGCACCACCTCAGATGCAGACATCTCAGAACGATATCAATGCGAAGTAACCAGCGAGCCGGCAGCTCCTTCATCGCCTCCTGCATCATAGACCAGAAACTTATGTATAATTCCGGAAAAAACATGATGCGTTTTGTAAATATTAAGTACTATTTATTTTTCTAGAGCTAAGCTTGTGATCTATTCAGCACTTTTGGCTTTGATTTTTTTGTTGTGTGCCTGAAATATTTTCATAAGCACTTGAATTTTTTTGTCTCTACTTATCGTTTATCTGGCTTTCCGCCGCGTCCCTTTTGTGAGCCGGCTAAACCTTCAGCCGTAAACTTTGCCGAGCAACGGAGCTCAATTGCTAAACCAGTTTAAACTCGGAAACAAAGCCGGCTTCCAGTACCAACAATTCACTACTCGGAAAATGCCCGCATCCAGCAATCAGACAAATAACCAAAGTAAAGACTAGAAATTTTAGAGTTATACCCGAAGGTAGCAATTTTAGAATCGGAAATCTAGACCAGAACGAACATGAGCATAAAGTACTTTCAAGCATTCTGGGATTTTCGACTATGACATGATCATTTGGAAATAAGATGGTAAAAACTTCTCAAAAAAATCTTGAGACAACCAAAACTTTTATTTCTCAGAACATGTACATATGTATGATTACAAAGAAGGAGGACGTAGCTGAGCAATATTCCACGGTCTATCTAACTCATCCGGATTTGTACTGCCTCCAGCTCTCTTTCTCTTCTTAGTAGCAGGTCTTTCTTTGACTGGCCTCATGTCAGTTAAGTAGTACGATCCATTGTGCAATACTCGACTAACTAAAAAGGGCCCTTCCCATACTGGGGAAAGATTGTGCTTTCTTTGTTGCACAAGCCGGAGAACCAAATCACCTTTATTGAAAGATCTATTTCGGACTCTCTAGCTATGATACTTGCGTAACTTCTGCTAATAGGCTGTAGATCTCATTTCAGCAACGACGCGAACTTCTTCGACTAAGTCGAGATCATTTTGTCGAGAAATCTCGGCATCCTTTTTGATATACGCGGCCACTCTAGGAGAAGTATGAATTAAATCACTAGGAAGAACTGCTTCTATGCCATAGACTAAGAAGAAAGGTGTGTATCCTGTTGACCTGTTCGGAGTTGTTCGTAAACTCCAAATTACAGAGGATAATTCCTCTGCCCAAGCCCCCGCAGCACGTCGTAGTGGTGCTTTGAGTCTCGGTTTCAGGCCTTGTAAGATTAAACCATTTGCCCTTTTGACTTGTCCGTTAGCCTGTGGATGTGTGACTGACGCAATGTCAAGCCGGATATTTTGCTCGTTGCAGAATTCAGCCAGTTCTCCCATAGAAAAGTTACTCCCGTTGTCCGTGATAATGCTATGCGAATAACCATACCGGATCATAACATCCTCGACAAATCTTGTGGCTGTTGCTCCATCACAACTAGTGACAGGTTTAGCCTCAATCCATTTGGTGAATTTATCCACCATTACTATGAGGTGAGTAAATCCACTTGGAGCTCGTTTAAATGGTCCTACCATATCAATCCCCCAGACCACAAAGGGCCATGTTATAGGTATTGTTCACAGCTGATCAGCCGGAACATGAGCTTGCTTGGAGTACTTTTGGCAGCCTTTGCACGTCTTGACTAATCGTTCGGCATCTGCCTGAGCTGTAAGCCAGAAAAATCCGTGTCTAAAAGCTTTTGCCACTAAATATTTGGCTGCAGCGTGGTGACCACACTCGCCTTCGTGGATTTACCTTAAGATTTCCACTCCTTCTTCCGGAGATACACAACACTGAAAAACCCCAGAAACACTCCGTTTATGGAGCTCACCTCTAACAATAGTATAGGCTTTTGCTCGTCAGATAATCTGCCGGCTCAGCACCTCGTCTTCGGGTAATTTGCCATCTACCAAATAATCAAGGTAGGGTTGAGTCCAGCTAGGAATTCCAGCCAGAACTGCTATCAAAGGTGAGTCGGATTTGGTCGGATATTCCTCATCTACTCCCTTTATTGAGGGAACTTTGAGGTGCTCTAACAAAGCGCCATCCGGGACCTCTTTCCGTGCAGAGCCTATCCGAGATAGTGCGTCTGCTTCCTCATTTTCTGCTCGAGGGATGTGTTTCACTTCAAACCCTTCAAACCATTTAGATAGATCATCCACGACAGCTTTATATGTTGCCATGTGTTTATTTGCATTACAAATATCCGAGACTTGTTGAGAAACAAGATCTGAATCTCCGTAACACATCAAAAGTCGGATGCTAATATCCTTAGCAATCCGGATTCCATGCAGCAGTGCTTCATACTCGGCAATGTTGTTTGTCGTTGTGAAGTGGATCTGCAACACGTATAAAAGTTTATCTCCTTGGGGTGATTTGAGCACCACGCCAGCCCCCGAGCCCCCTCGAGCCTTAGACCCATCAAAAAAGAGGGTCCAATATTCTGACTCAGGGAGGATCATGTTCTCCTTCGTCTCTGTCCAGTCAGCGACAAAGTCAGCAAGGATCTGGGATTTGATTGTTGTCCGGGGTTTATACTCAATATCGAAAGCCGAAAGCTCTACGCCCCATTTGGCGACGCATCCTGTGGCATCACTATTGTTGATTATATCTCTCATGGGAGCTTTGCTCACCACGGTAATTGGATGCTCCTGAAAATAATGTCGTAGCTTACGAGATGCTAGCAAAACACTGTAAGCCAACTTTTGATAATGCGGATACCGCTGTTTGGACTCTGTAAGGACCTCGCTGACAAAGTAAGTCGGACGCTGCACCAGGTGTTCCTAATTTTCCTCTGGTCTCTCCACCACCATGACGATACTGACAACCTTATTTGTCGCAGCAATGTAAAGCAACATTGGTTACTAAGGTTCCGGTGCTGCAAGAATAGGAGCAGATGAGAGTACTCTTTTCAGATCTTGTAGTGCAGCTTCAGCTTCGTTCGTCCAGACAAAATCCTTGGTCTTTTTCAGGAGTTTATTGTTGGGTCCGCAGCATAGAAAACAAAAAAATTCCTACGGTGTGAACTACACGCCAAGATCTATCTACTAGGTACAAAGCAACGGGTGGACATACATCCAACAAGAACTTACCCTCGAAGACAACGAGTTTTGTTAACGAGTAGGAACTCATGGTTGATGTAGTCGTACACTTGCCGATCTCAAGATCGTGAGGAAGTCCGAGCGCCGCAACTCAGCAGCGCATCCGCACTCGCACACATGTTCAAGCCACCGGACAACCTCCACATCCTCGCTCCAACGATCCAGCGGAAGTAGCAACTCCTTCCAGACAAAATGCCACCGGGAACATGTATCTCGCTAATCCGAGACCATGGGGAAATAATTCTAGAGGGGGAGAGAGATCCTTCACAAGGAGGTGTGTGGATGAAGGAGGGAATGGGTGGCCTTTTATAGGAGGAGGGGGGTGCCGCCTCTCTCCATGGCTGGCGCATGGGGGGTCACCCCTCACCTCCCCCATTCATGTGGTGGTAACCCCTCCACATTAAAATGCCTCTTCACACTCCCTTTTAAAGTCTCCACTTTAAATGCATTAAATTTCTCCAAATTTAATGCTCTCTCATTTAATAAAACTCTTTTTATTAAATTTATTCAGAATTTTGTTAATTACTTTAATTAACAAACATTCACATATAGCCCCTTGCAATATTTAAATATCATATGCAGAACCACTTTCTGCAATTTCACCCGAAACAATTTCCGGTTTCTATTGAAACAATTCCTGCACTTTGCAATTCTTTCGTCTGAAACATATGTGCTCCAAAATGGTGTCCGGTAACACTTAACTGTGCCACCCCACGGTTCACAAATAATGCAGACATGATGGAGACCCTTCCCCGATCAATAATCAGCAGCGGGACCTGGAGATCCGTACTGACTCCTACACATTCAACGATGACTTCTGTGATCGTGAGAACCTTTAACACTTGTAACTAAATCCCTTTGTCTCTCGATATATTACATGTCCGAGATTCGATCATTGGTATCTCCATACCTAGTTTGATCTCATTACCGACATGCAGTCTTTTCTCGTTCCCGTGATATAACATTCTAGTGATCACATCACTTGCTTGCAAGCTATCTTAATGTGATATCACCGAGAGGGCCTAGAGTATATCTATCCATCATCTGGATTGACAAATTCCACTCTTGATCCATGAGCCTCAACATAACACCTTCGTAGTACTGAACCCATCTTTATAGTCACCCTGTTACGGTGTGACGTTTGATGTTACGAAGATACTCTTCCGGTGTTAGCAATTAACATGATCTCATGGTCTAAGGATAAAGATTACTTCGTATGATGTTATAACAATATAAACATAATGACTTGATCGTAATGCTATACTTCGGATGAATGTTCATCACATCATTCCACCAATGGTGTGACCTTGTTATTAACAACATCTAGTGTCCATGATCAGGAAACCTTGATCATCTTGTTAATCAACAAGCTAGTCTATAAGAGAGGCATAACTAGGAACCCTTTTTGTTTATTAAACACACATGTATTGATGTTTCTGATCAATACAAATCTAGCATGTAAAATAAACATCTATCATATATAAGGAATATATAATAACAACTTTATTATTGCCTCTCAGGGCATATTTCCTTCAGTCTCCCACTTGCACTAGAGACAATAATCTAGTTCACATAGTGATAAATCTAACACCCATGGAGTTCTGGTGTTGATCATGTTTTGCCCTAGGGAGAACTTTAGTCAACGGATCTACTACATTTAGGCCCTTGTGTACTTTACAAATCTTTATATCTCCATCCTTGACATGCTTGCGGATGGAGTGAAACCGGCGCTTAATATGCTTGGAATTCTTGTGAGACCTCGGTTCCTTTGCGTTGGCTATGGCTCCATTTTGTCACAATAGATCACCATTGGGTCCAACGCACTGGGAACCACACCTAGTTCCGTAATGAAGTCTTTCATCCAAACCGTCTCCTGCGCTGCTTCTGAAGCAGCAACATATTCCGCCTCCGTCGTTGATCCAGCCACCACAGGTTGTTTGGAACTCCTCCAACTAACTGCTGCTCCGTTCAAGAGAAATACATATCCGGATTGAGACTTAGAGTCATCCGGATCGGTGTCAAAGCTAGCATCGACATAACACTTAGCGACTAGCTCTTCTTCATCTCCGTATATAAGAAACATTTCCTTAGTTCTTCTCAAGTACTTGAGGATGTTCTTTACCGCTATCCAGTGTTCCGAACCTGGATCAGATTGGTACCTACTAGTCAAACTAATAGAATGTGCCACATCCAGTCTTGTACATAGCATGGCATACATAATAGAGCCTATGGCTGAGGCATAGGGGATCTTATCCATCATCTCTCTTTCTTCCGCCGTAGCCGGACTTTGAGTCTTAGTCAATGTCTTGCCTTGCAACATAGGTAAGAACCCCTTCTTACTTTCGTCCATATTAAACTTCTTTAATATCTTATCAAGGTATGTACACTGCGATAGCCCAATTAGGCGCCTTGATCTATCTCTATAGATTTTAATGCCTAATATATATGATGCTTCACCAAGGTCTTTCATCAAAAATTTGTTGTTTAGATAACTTTTAACACTGTTTAAAAGATCTATATCATTTCCAATCAATAATATGTCATCCACATATAATATTAGAAATGCCACATTGCTCCCACTCACTTTCTTGTAAATACAAGCCTCTCCATAAGTTTGGACAAATCCAAACACTTTGATCACCTCATCAAAGCGGAGATTCCAACTTCGGGATGCTTGTTTCAGTCCATAGATGGATCGCTGAAGTTTGCATACCTTATTAGCATCCTTAGGATCGACAAAACCCTTAGGTTGTATCATATACAACTCTTCTTCAATATTACCATTGAGGAACGCAGTTTTGACATCCATCTGCCATATTTCATAATCAAAATATGCAGCAATTGCTAACATAATCCTAACCGACTTAAGCATCGCTACGGGAGAGAATGTCTCATCGTAGTCAACTCCTTGAATTTGTCGAAACTCCTTTGCGACAAGTCAAGCCTTATAGATGGTCACATTACCATCAGCATCAGTTTTTCTTTTGCAAATCCATTTATTCTTAACGGGCTTTCGGTCATGAGGTAAGTCCACCAAGTTCCAAACTTGGTTCTCGTACATGGATTCCATCTCGGATTTCATGGCTTCTAGCAATTTGTTGGAATCCGGGCTCATCATCGCTTCTTCATACGTCACAGGGTCATCCATTTCATCAATCATGAAATTCACAACGGGATTGCCGTACAGTTCAGGAGCTGCACGTGTCCTGCTTGACCTGCGAGGTTCGGTAGTGTCCTCTTTCGGAGTTTCATGATCATTATCATTAGCTCTCTCTTCATCAGGTGAAGTCAACTCCGAAACAACTTCCGGTGCTGCGCCACTCGCCATTCCATGAAGAGAAGGTTCAATAACCTCTTCGAGTTCTACCTTCCGACTACTCACACCTTTCGCGAGAACTCCTTCTCAAGAAAGGATCCATTCTTGGCAACAAAAACCTTGCTGTCGGATCTGTGATAGAAGGTATACCCAATTGTTTCCTTAGGGTATCCTATGAAGACGCATTTTTTCGCTTTGGGTTCGAGTTTATCTGGTTGAAATTTCTTCACATAAACATCGCATTCCCAAACTTTAAGAAATGACAGCTTAGGTTTGTTTCCAAACCATAATTCATACGGTGTCGTTTCAACGGATTTAGATGGTGCCCGATTTAAAGTGAATGCAGCTGTTTCCAGTGCATAACCCCAGAATGATAGTGGTAAGTCAGTCAGAGACATCATAGATCGAACCATATCCAATAAGGTACGATTACGATGTTCCGACACACCATTACGTTGTGGTGTTCCGGCAGGCGTGAGTTGTGAAACTATTCCACACTCTTTCATGTTTGTGCTAAACTCGTAACTTAGATACTCTCGTCCACGGTCAGACCGTAGAAATTTGATCTTTCTATTACGATGATTTCCCACTTCATTCTGAAATTCCTTGAACCTTTCAAAAGTTTCAGACTTGTGTTTCATCAAATAGATATACCCATATCTACTCAAATCATTCGTGAAAGTAACAAAATAACGATATCCACCTCGCGCCGACACACTCATTGGTCCACACACATCAGTATGTATGATTTCCAATAGATCTGTCGCCCGTTCCATTGAACCGGAAAACGGCGTTCTAGTCATCTTGCCCATAAGGCATGGCTCACATGTATCAAATGATTCAAAATCAAGTGATTCCAAAAGTCCATCAGAATGGAGTTTCTTCATGCGTTTAACGCTAATATGACCTAGACGGCAGTGCCACATATATGTAGACATATCATCATCAAGTTTAATCTTTTTAGCATTAAAATTATGAATGTGTGTAATATTACTATCGAGATCCAATAGAAATAAACCATTCAACATAGGTGCATGACCATAAAAGATATTATTCTTATAAATCAAACAACCATTGTTTTCAGATTTAAAGGAATGACCACTTTGCATCAAACAGGATCCAGATACAATGTTCATGCTCAGTGCAGGCACTAAATAACAATTATTTAGGTTTATAACTAATCCCGATGGCAAATAGAGAGGTAGCATCCGGACAGCGATCACATCAACTTTTGATCCATTGCCGACCCGCATTCTGACCTCATGCCTTGCTAGTTTTCGCTTGTTCCGTAGCCCCTGAACCGAGTTACATATATTAGCAACCGATTCCGTATAAATACCCAGGTGCTACTGCGAGTACTAGTCAAGTACACATCAATAACATGTATATCACATATACCTTTGTTTGCCTTGTCGGACTTCTTGTCCGCCAAATACTTGGGGCAGTTGCGCTTCCAATGGCCAGTCCCCTTACAATAGTAGCACTAGGTGTCAGACTTACGGCCAGCTCGGGGTTTCTTTTCAGGCGTGGCAACAGACTTGCCACCCTTCTTTCCCTTGTGCTTTCCTTTCTTGTCTTTCTTGAAACTAGTGGTCCTATTGATCATCAACACTTGATGTTATTTCCTCATCTCCACTTCTGCAGTCTTAAGCATTGACAGAAGCTCGGGAAGAGACTTCTTCATGCCCTGCATATTATAGTTCATCACGAAGCCCTTGTAGCTAGGTGGTAGAGATTGGAGAACACGATATATGCCTAAGTCAATGGGAATCTTTATTCCCAAGGACACAAGCTTATCGGCGTACCCAGACATTTTGAGTATGTGCTCACTAACGGAGTTGTTTTCCTCCATCATGCAGCTAAAGAACTTTTCTGTAGCATTATAACTCTCTACGGTAGCATGGGTATCGAAAATCATTTTCAATTCTCCCATGGTATCAAAGGCATTGCCATTTTCGAAACGCTTTCGAAGTTTTGGCTCTAGCCCATATAGTATGCCGCAATCAACTAAGTTGTGGTCCTCCTGATGAGTCACATAGACATTCTTTTCCTCGTCAGGGGCATCAGGAGCTGGTGGGGGGCCTAGCGGCGCATCTAGCACATATTGCTTTCGTGCAGCAGTGAGGAGAATCCTCAAATTCATAGCCCAGTTGGTGAAGTTGCTACCATTCGCAGCAAGTTTCTCTTTCTCCATGAACACATTGAAATTAAAAGCATGTGGTGCCATCTACAACGGAATTTGTAAACTTTATTTAGACTAAGTTTATAATAGATTGAGTTCAACTAATCCAAATTACTAATGAACTCCCACTCAAAAACGACATCCCTCGTGTCTTTTTGGTGATTACATGAACCAAATCCACTACACCAAGTCCGATCATCACGTGAGTTGATGTAGCTTCAAAGGCGAGCATCTATATGGGCATCATATCAACTATATGACTCATGCTTAACCTTTCGGTCCATGTTCCGAGGCCATGTCTGTACATGCTAGGCTCGCCAAGTAAGAACCTTAGTATTCGCGTGTGTAAAATTGTCTTACACCCGTTCCTATGAAAGCGTAGATTCGAGTACACCCGATCATCACGTGATGTCTCGAAACACGATCCACAGAATAGTGCATACTTAAGGAAGAACACATTTTTATCTTGATATCTAAAAGAGGGATCATCTTATAATGCTACCAAAAGCGCCAAACTAGTAGTATAAGATGCTAACATCTAATGTGTAAAGTGAGATGATATGGTCCATGCATTTGATCTCTATCACTTGCATCGTGGTATGATATCTATCATTCCTTTGTGTGTAAGGCCAAGGTCTATGGAAGTTACACGTTGAGTGTGTTGTAAGAGTATCTATCATACATCTACTTACAACAATACCATATCAATACACTAGCCTAGCAACGATCTAAACTAGACGCCTCTAATTTATCAATTGCAAGTTTTACGTGGCTTAGGTGTTTCGGAGATAGAACCATTCTCATCTACGAACATGAACCACAACGAGGATAACTAAGTTACTAGCAACTCGTTGTAAATCAGATATTGACTATAGTAGGAGAGACAGACACCCGCCAGCCACTTATGCAAAACAAGTTGCATGTCAGTCGTGGAACCGGTCTCATGTACGATGACATGTAAGGTTGGTCCGGGCCGCTTCATCCCACTATGCCACCAATATCCAAAATACATAGAAGCTGCATTAACATGATTATCATCGCCCACATATAAACATATGTGTACTACCCGTGCAAAGCACCTACGCATTGATTAGGCTCTGATACCACTGTTGGGTCCGCAGCATAGAAAACAAAAAATTTCCTACGGTATGAACTACACGCCAAGATCTATCTACTAGGTACAAAGCAACGTGTGGACATACATCCAACGAGAACTAACCCTAAAAGACAACGAGTTTTGTTAACGAGTAGGAACTCGTGGTTGATGTAGTCGTACACTTGGCGATCTCAAGATCGTGAGGAAGTCCGAGCGCCACAACTCAGGAAGCAACAACTCCTTCCAGACGACATTCCACCGGGAACATGTATCTCGCTAATCTGAGACTATGGGGGAATAATTCTAGAGGGGGAGATAGATCCTTCACAAGGAGGTGTGTGGATGAAGGAGGAAATGGGTGGCCTTTTATAGGAGGAGGGGGGTGCCCCCTCTCTCCATGGCCGGCGCATGGGGGGTTGACCCCTCACCTCCCCCATTCATGTGGTGGTAACCCCTCCACATTAAAATGCCTCTTCACATTCCCTTTTAAAGTCTCCACTTTAAATGCATTAAATTTCTCCAAATTTAATGCTCTCTCATTTAATAAAACTCTTTTTATTAAATTTATTCAGAATTTTTTTAATTACTTTAATTAACAAACATTCACATATAGCCCCTTGCAATATTTCAATATCACATGCATAACCACTTTCTGCAATTTCACCCGAAACAATTTCCGGTTTCTATTGAAACAATTCCTGCGCTTTGCAATTCTTTCGTCTGAAACATATGTGCTCCAAAATGGTGTCCGGTAACTCTTAAGTGTGCCACCGTACGGTTCGCGAATAATGCAGACATGATCGAGACCCTTCTCCGATCAATAATCAGCAGCGGGACCTGGAGATCCGTACGGTCTAAGGATAAAGATTACTTCGTATGATGTTATAGCAATATAAACATAATGTCTTGATCGTAATGCTATACTTCGGATGAATGTTCATCACATCATTCCACCAATGGTGTGACCTTGTTCTTAACAACATCCAGTGTCCATGATTAGGAAACCTTGATCATCTTGTTAATCTACAAGCTAGTCTATAAGAGAGTCATAACTAGGAACCCTTTTTGTTTATTAAACACACATGTATTGATGTTTCCGATCAATACAATTCTAGCATGTAAAATAAACTCTATCATATATAAGGAATATATAATATCAACTTTATTATTGCCTCTCAGGGCATATTTCCTTCATTTATATAATGGTGCGGCTCTTTCACCAAGGCGGCTTACAAATCGACTGACCGCAGCAATGCAACCAGTTAATCTTTTTACGTCCTTCAGGCGAGTTGGCCTGGAAATATTGAGTATAGCCTTGATTTTGTCTCGGTTCACCTCTATGCCTCTTTGAGACACGATGAAACCTAACAATTTTCCGGCTGGTATTCCAAAGAAGCATTTCTTCGGGTTAAGCATGATGTTGTATTTTTGTAGATTGGTGAAGATTTCCTGCAAGTCAGAAATCAGTGTTTCCTTCTTATTTGACATCACCGCGATATCATCCACGTATGCATGTACATTGCGTCCGAGTTAGTCATGGAGGCAACGCTGCATCGTGTGCTGGTATGTAGCTCCTGCGTTCTTCAGCCCAAAGGGCATCGTAACAAAACAAAGGGTTCCGAAGGGGGTTATGAATGAAGTTTGACTTTGTCAGATTCCTTCATCCGGATTTGGTGATAACCGGAATATGCGTCGAGAAAACAGAGGAGTTCCGAGCCTGCCGTAGAATCGATGACTTGATCAATTCTAGGCAGAGCGAACGGATCTTTTGGACAAGCCATGTTCAAGGCAGTATAATCAACACACATCCTTAAATCAGTGGTGTCCTTTTTAGGGACCATTACAGGATTGGCCGACCACTCAGTGTGGATGACCTCTTCTATGAATCCGGCTAACTCGAGCCGTGCTAGTTCCTTAGCTATTGCCTTACGCTTTTTGTCACCAAACCTTCGTAGGGACTGTTTGACGGGTTTAGCGTTCGGGTTTACATTTAGAGAGTGCTCGACAAGTTCACTAGGTACTCCTGTCATGTCAGATGGCTGCCATGCGAAGATGTCTTGATTTGCTTGGAGGAACTTGACGAGCGCACTTTCCTATGCGCTACTTAGGCCTACGCCTATCTGGGTCACCTTGGAGGGGTCATCATCCTTCAACGGCGCTTTCTTCGTCTCTTCTGATGCCTTGAACTCCGTATTTGGCTTTGTCACCTCCTTCTTCGTTGCGGGCATCTCGGACGGATCTATGCTCTTCTTGATCTCTTGGTACTCCTAGCCGTGCAGCACGGCTTCGGCAAAGGCGGCATTTCCATCCCCGCATTCTCGTGCCTTCTTCGGGTCTCCCCTGATGGTAATCACGCCGTTGGGACCTAGAATTTTCATCATATTGTAAATGTAACATGGACGAGCCATAAAAGCCCAGTAAGACGGACGTCCAAATATAGCGTGGTATGCGCTCTTGAACGGGACCACTTCAAAGGAAAGTACCTCCGTCCGATAGTTCTTTGGAGTTCCAAAGGTAACATTCAAAGTGATCTCTCCCAGGGAATTAGCTTGTCTTCCTGGGACAACTCCGTGAAAGATCACAGAGCTATGGTTCAGCTGGGTCTCCGAGATCTTCATCCGGCGTAGCGTTTCTACATAGTGAATATTGATGCTGCTACCACCGTCCATGAGGGTCTTGGAGAAACCATAACCGTCAATAAGTGGATTGACGATCAATGCGTATTTTCCTCGCCTGTGCAACTTAGGCGAATGATCAGCGCGGTTAAATGTGATTGCCACTTCCGACCAGTCCAGATATTGGGGGACAACCAGAACTGTTGCATTGAGTTCGTGGAGAACTGCTTTCTTGAACTTTGCTGGTTGAGATCCGAGGAAGGTGACATAAGTGTCTTTCTTGGTGGGAAAAGTTTTCTTCCCTTCCGGCTTGGGATTTGAAACATCAGCTTCCTCCATGTCGAAATCTTCCCTGGTCTCTTTTTCTTTTTCGGGATTCTTCTTTCCCTTCTTCTACTTAGCTTTATATCCCGCGATATCATCTCTCTTGATGTCGTCATTAAAACGACATTCAGCGTTGGTGTGGGATGAGCCCCCATTGGCGTCTAAGTGATGCACACATGGGTTATTGGCAATGTCGGCCCAAGAGTAGGTTTTGCCTGGTTGTTTTTCTCCTCTACCTTGGACCCTTGAAGTCCCACGACCACGCTCGCGGCCTCCGCCACGTCCTCCTCGTCCTCTAGACCTAGAAACAGTAGTAACCACCGCTGTCTCCATGTTGGGTTTTTTTTCCGAGGTATTTTTGCGCTTCTGAGCTTGTTGCTTTGTCATTGCTGACTGAGGTACAGCCAGGACATTGAGTAATCCCTCTGTGTCGTCGTCAGCATCTGCATACTTGTTCGTTGTTTCTATCATTTCTCCCAAATCAGTAACTTTGTCACACTTCAAGCGGTGACATAGTAGACCAATTGGGAGTCCTGCGATGAAAGCTTCAATCGCGGTTTGATCGTTTACTCCTTCACAGGAGTTCTTGGTGTCGATCCATTGTCCGAGGTAATCCCGGCAAGTTTCTCCGGCTTTCTGGGTGCAACGTTGTAGGTCTCCGACTGAACAGGGCCTCTGATATGTGCCTTCGAAATTCCGAAAGAACGCACTTTGCATGTCATACCAGTTATGGATGGTGTTCTCCGAAAGTTCATTGAGCCATGATCGCACCGTCTTCCGCAGCATAAGTGGGAGATATCGGGTTGCGACCAGGCTGTTTCTGCCTTTGGCGATGCAACAAGCTTGGAAAAAATCCTGTAGCCAAGTGTCTGGCCGAGCAATGCTGTCGTAGGCTTGGATATGCCTTGAGATAGCAAATCCTTCCGGGAATCTTGTAGCTCTGATGCGTGGTCCGAAACACATTGGGCCCATGTACATACCATCGTTTTCATAGCGCCACGCCTCTATGTTAGAATTGATCCTGTGCCTTGCGTCGCTCAGGGATAGGGATCGTCCCAAATGTCGGCTGTGGCTGTGGTGCCTTGGAGCCGGACTTTGGCTTCTGCCACCACCTCCTCCGCCATGTCGTCCTCCTTGTCCCCCTTAGGAGCCGTTGTGATGGCTACTTGGTGGAGAGGGTGGGGCAGCTGAATTGTTTCTGGCTGATCGCTGGCCTCCGTCCGGAGCGTCATTATTCCAGTTCCGGGGAGGATCTTGACTATGACGAGCCCCCTGCCGGCTCGTACTAGCATGGTTTCCGTCGTTCCTTCGTCCGTCGTTCCCACCACGGTGAAGCTCAGCCGAACGGCTTGCATGTCTAGGAGGTGGCATTTTTTGACGATCCTCCTCCCGACGTTTCTCTTTATCTTCTCCCCTTCGATCGTTAGTCTCTCGTCGGGGAGGGTTCTTCGGATTCAGTGCAACAATGGCATCTATCTCGGCTTCTGGGGCGACGTTGCTCCAGTTACAGGTAGTTCTGTGATGCTGTCCTGACGATCCGGTTCTTGAATAATTGTCTTCCCATCATTCAGGGTTATGATACTGCGCCCGAACGTAATGGGATCTTACACCCGCCCATGCCGGATCTGTGCGACATTGGTCAGAATCCGAGACCAAATTTTGACTTCTGGACAGGGCGACCTTTTGCTGCTCCTGTCCCTTGTTGAGCAGTTTGATACCCAAACTGATCTCCTCCGATCCTGGATTAGCCGATAGAATTTCTCGGGCCGCCACGGTATTCTGTACTGGGGTTGGGTATACCCAATCTCCGTTGCTATCTTTCCGTGGCTTCCCCATCTCATCCCCAAAAAGGACGGCATGGACACGTGGGAATTGGTCGTCATCTGTGTGACGCTTCCGTGTCTTCTGATGTAGCCTAGACATGTAGTCCTTGTTTGACATGCGTTTCTTATCCACCTCGATGTTCTTGGCTTCATCGAGGAGTTGTTGACGACGCGCTTCTAGGGCCTGCGCCCTTTCATCCAGCTCATCCGCAGTAAGTTATGCGGCTGTAGGGATAGGTGTGGTTAATGCAGCATCGATCAGTTTACGCGCACCTTCGGTGATCACATGTCCATCCACCGATGCTTCTTTTTCGGCTCTTCTGGGATAAATGCTCCATCCGAGTCTTCCTCGTATTCCTCGGCAATCACCTCCTCTGTCAGAGGGTCTTTTGCCGGGGTCTTGTTCTTCTTGTTCCTCTTCTTTGCCTTCTTGGCAGCGCCGGTAGCAAAGACGGCTTTGGGTCTGTTTCCCGGAGTCAAGCTCTGATTGGTACTTTTGGACATCTGGACTTCGGGATTGCCTCCGACGTCCATGCCATCCTGCGCTTTGGGAGAGTTTTCCCCGGATCCTTCAACCATGGCTTCTCTTTCTTCTGCAGCTTTGGAGTTGTACTCCACTTCATATTCCGCGGAGAACTTTCGGAAATCTGCCGACGTCATAGACTCATCCGAGGATGCGGGAACGTCGGCGTTTGTTCCAATTGCCTCTAGCATAGAGTCGGTGTTTTCTCCAGCATCGGCAGAGCCGGATCCGGATCCTACGTATCCGACGAAGTGCATTGCGTGCTTCCTGAGGTACCTACGGCCTTCGCGATCAGCCATGTCGAAACTTTTGATGGTCTCGAGGATTGCATCTGCGCTTTCGCCTTGTAGTATCATACGTCTTAGTGTGTACCTCAGGAAAGGCATGTCTATCCCGGCGTCATCAGAGCCGGAATCAGTGTCGTTGATATGCTCCTCCTGAATTTCGACTTCCACGGGTGGGTCGATCTGGGAACCGGCTTCTCCAGAGAGATCCACTCCAGATTCGACTTGGACCGCTAGGTCTTCTTTAGGCTCGGATTTCTCCACTATCTCCGCAATTGGTGCGGGCTGGGTGGGATTAGGGTTTTTTGAACTCTGCCGTCTCCGTGGACGGGACCCAGAAAATTCTTCTGCCACTATCATCACCGCTGGGGTGGGTTGGGCAGGTTCAGCGAAACCGATGTAAACATCGATCTCGCCAAAAGACATGATTGTGTAGGCAGGCACAGCCTCCTTTGCCGGAATCCAAGTCTCGTCGAGAAAGATGAGAGGGACGTCGCTGGCGTAGAGGATGCGACCGACGGCGATAGTCTCGCCGATTCCGATTCTTGCAGATTCCGCTCGGAACCCAGATCCCAGGCTCACTTGCCCCACGGTGGGCGCCAACTGTCGTCAGATTGAGGACACGTATGCCATGAGGGGGTCCTCTAGGCGTGCAGAAGAGAGGGGTGTGAGACGTACGGTGTTTTGGGATGGTGAGCACACAAGTTTACCCAGGTTCGAATCCGCCGGCTTTTGACATATCCTACTCCTGCTAGCAATCCAGTAATACGGCAGAGCCGGAATATGGGTTACAAGGGTTTCGCCTGTGCGAGTTGAGGGTCTAAAGTATTGGGTGCCCTAAAGGCTCTCCCTAGGCCGGCTTATATAGATTTCCGGCCTAGGGTTTACAGGAGTGATCAATCCAGCTACGACTAAGAGTTGGTTACAGAATACATCTTGAACTACAAGTAACATTACGGGCCTAAGTCGGTAAGTCTTCTGGGCCTTCCCTTAGCTGGATTGGACTCCGTCTTTCTCCCTGACTGGGTCGCCCGTGAAGTAAAGCTCCAACCTAAAGTGGGCCACCCTGGTCAGTGAGGAACTGTGAGGATACCCGGAAAGTATATCCCCAACAGCAGAAGCCGAAGTCCGGCTCCAAGGCACCGCAGTCATAGCCGACATTCGAGACGATCTCTATCCCCGAATGATGCAAGGCACAAGATCAACTCCAACATAGAGGCGCGACGCTACGAAAACGATGATATCTACGTGTGCCCAAAATGCTTCCGACCATGCATCAGAGCTACAAGATTCCCGGAAGGATTTGCTATTTCAAGGCATATCCAAGCCTACGACGGCATTGCTCGGCTAGATACCTGGCTACAAGATTTTTTCCAAGCTTGCTGCATCGCCAAAGGCGGAAACAGCCTGGTCGCAACCCGATATCTCCCACTTATGTTGCGGAAGACGGCACGATCATGGCTCAATGAACTTCTAGAGAACACCATCCACAACTGGTATGACATGCAAAGTGCGTTTTTTCGGAATTTCGAAGGCACATATCGGAGGCCCTGTACGGTCGGAGACCTATAGCGTTGCACCTAGAAGGCCCGAGAAACTTGCCGGGATTACCTCGGACGATGGATCGACACCAAGAACTCCTGTGAAGGAGTAAACGATCAAACTACGATTGAAGCTTTCATCGTAGGACTCCCCATTGGTCTACTGCGCCATCACTTGAAGTGTGACAAGGTCATTGATTTGGGAGTAATGATAGAAACAGCGAGCAAGTATGTAGATGCCGACGATGATGCAGAGGGATTGCTCAATGCCCTAGCTGTGCCTCAGTCGGCAAAACAACCAAAGCAGCAAGCTTAGAAGCGCAAAAATACCTTGGAAAAGAAACCCAACACGGAAACAGCAGTGGTCACTGCTACTTTCAGGTCTGGAGGACGAGGAGGACACGGCAGAGGCAGCGGGCGTGGCCATGGGACTTCAAGGGTCTAGGGTAGAGGAGACCAGCAACTAGGCAAAACCTACTCTTGGGCCGACATTGCCAATAACCCATGTGTGCATCACCTAGACGCCAATGGGGGCGCATCCCACACTAACGCTGAATGTCGTTTTAATGACGACATCAAAAGAGATGACACCGCGGGCTACAAAGCTAAGCGGAAGAAGGGAAAGAAGAATCCTGAAAAAGATAAGGAGACCAAGGAAAATTCTGACATGGAGGAAGTTGATGCTTCAAATCCCAAGCCGGAAGGGAAGAAAAATTTTCCGACCAAAAAAGACACTTATGTCACCTTCCTCGGATCTCAACCAGCAAAGGTCAAGAAAGAAGTTCTACATGAGCTCAATGCAACAGTTCCGGCTGTCGCCCAATTATTGGACTGGTCGGAGGTGGCAATCACATTTGACCGTGCTGATCATCCTCCTAAGTTGCACAGGCGAGGAAAATATGCCTTAATCGTCAATCCACCTATTGACGGTTATGGTTTCTCCAAGACCCTCATGGACGGTGGTAGCAGCATCAATATTCTCTATGTCGAAACGCTACAACGGATGAAGATCTCGGAGACCCAGCTAAACCACAACACTGTGATTTTTCACGGCGTTGTCCCAAGAAGACAAGCCAATTCTCTGGGAGAGATCAGTTTGGATGTTACCTTTGGAACTCCAAAGAATTATCGGACGGAGGCACTTTCTTTGAAGTGGTCCCGTTCAAGAGCACGTACCACGCTATATTCGGTCGTCCGGATTACTGGGCTTTTATGGCTCGTCTGTGTTACATTTACAATATGATGAAAATTCCAGGTCCCAACAGCGTGATCACCATCAGGGGAGACCCGAAGAAAGCGCGAGAGTGCGAGGATGGAAATGCCGCCTTTGCTGAAGCCATGCTGCACGCCTATGAGTACCAGGAGATCAAGAAGAGCATAGATCCGTCCGAGATGCCCGCAACGAAGAAGGAGGTGACAAAGCCAAATCCGGAGTTCAAGGCATCAGAAGAGACGACGAAGACGCCGTTGAAGGATGATGACCCCTCCAAGGTGACCCAGATAGGCGTAGGCCTAGGTAGCGCATAGGAAAGCACGCTCGTCAAGTTCCTCCATGCAAATCAAGATATCTTCGCATGGCAGCCATCTGACATGACTGGAGTACCTAGGGAACTTGCCGAACATTCTTTAAATGTAAACCCGAACGCTAAACCCGTCAAACAGTCCCTACGAAGTTTTGGTGATGAAAAGCATAAGGCAATAGATAAGGAACTAGCGCGGCTGAAGTTAGCCAGATTCATAGAAGAGGTCATCCACACTGAGTGGTCGGCCAATCCTGTAATGGTCCCTAAAAAGGACACCACTGATTTAAGGATGTGTGTTGATTATACTGCCTTGAACAAGGCTTGTCCAAAAGATCCGTTCGCTCTGCCTAGAATTGATCAAGTTATCGATTCTACGGCAGTCTCGGAACTTCTCTGTTTTCTAGACGAATATTCCGATTATCACCAAATCCGGATGAAGGAATCTGACAAAGTCAAAACTTCATTCATAACCCCCTTCGGAACCTTCTATTTTGTTACGATGCCCTTTGGGTTGAAGAACGCAGGAGCTACCTACCAGCGCACGATGCAGTGTTGCCTCCACGACCAACTCGGACGCAATGTACATGCATACGTGGATGATATTGCGGTGATGTCCAAAAAGAAGGAAACGCTGATTTCCGACTTGGAGGAAACGTTCGCCAATCTACGAAAATACAACATCATGCTTAACCCGAAGAAATGCTTCTTTGGAATACCAGCCAGAATTGTTAGGTTTCATCGTGTCTCAAAGAGGCATAGAGGTGAACCGGGACAAAATCAAGGCTATACTCAATATTTCCAGGACAACTCGCCTGAAGGACGTACAAAGATTAACTGGTTGCATTATTGCGGTCAGTCGATTTGTAAGCCGGCTTGGTGAAAGAGCCGCACCATTATACAAACTCCTGAAAAAGACTAAGGATTTTGTTTGGACTGACGAAGCTGAAGCTGCACTGCAAGACCTGAAGAAAGTACTCTCATCTGCTCCTATCCTTGCAGCGTCAGAACCTCAGGAACCGATGTTGCTCTATCTTGCTGTGACAAATAAGGTCGTTAGTATCGTCATGGTGGTAGAGAGACCGGAGGAAAATCAGGAGCACCTGGTGCAGCGTCCGACTTACTTTGTCAGTGAAGTCCTGACAGAGTCAAAACAACGGTATCCGCACTATCAAAAGTTGGCTTACGGTGTTTTTCTAGCATCTCGTAAGTTATGACACTATTTTCAGGAGCATCCAATTACCGTGGTGAGCACAGCTCCCATGAGAGATATAATCAACAACAATGACGCCACAGGATGCGTCGCCAAATGGGGCATAGAGCTTTCAGCTTTCGATATTGAGTATAAACCCCGGACAGCAATCAAATCCCAAATCCTTGCTGACTTTGTAGCTGATTGGACAGAGACGAAGGAAAATATGACCCTCCCTGAGTCGGAATATTGGACCCTCTACTTTGATGGGTCTAAGGCTCATAGGGGCTCGGGGGCTAGCGTGGTGCTCAAATCACCCCAAGGAGATAAACTTCTATACATGTTGCAGATCCACTTCACAGCGACAAACAATATTGCCGAGTATGAAGCACTGCTGCATGTAATCCGGATTGCTAAGGATATTGGCATCTTGTTACGGAGATGTGTTACAGATCCACTTCACAGCGACAAACAATATTGACGTTTGATGTGTTACGGAGATTCGGATCTTGTTGCCCAACAAGTGTCAGATATTTATAATACAAATAAACGCATGGCAGCATATAAAGCTATCGTGGATGATCTATCTAAACCGTTCGAAGGGTTTGAGGTTCAACACATCCCTCGAGCAGAAAATGAGGACGCAGATGCACTATCTAGGATAGGCTCTGCGCGGAAAGAAGTTCCGGATGGCGCTTTTTTAGAGCACCTCAAAGTTCCCTCAATAAAGGGAGTAGATGAGGAATATCCGACCAAATCTGACTCACCTCTAATAGCAGTTCTGGTTGTAATTCCCAGCTGGACTCAACCCTACCTAGATTATCTGGTAGATGCCAAATTTCCCGAAGACGAGGTCCTGAGCCGGCAGATCATCCGACGAGCAAAATCCTATAACGTAGTTAAAGGTGAGCTCTATAAACGGAGTGTTTCTGGGGTTTTTCAGCGCTGCGTATCTCCAGAAGAAGGAGTGGAAATCTTAAGGGAAATCCATAAAGGCGAGTGTGGTCACCACGCTGCAGCCAAATCTTTAGTGGCAAAAGCTTTTAGACACGGATTTTTCTGGCTTACAGCTCAGGCAGATGCCGAACGATTAGTCAAGACGTGCAAAGGATGCCAAAAGTACGCCAAAGAAGCTCATGTTCTGTCTGATCAGCTGCGAACAATACCTATAACATGGCCTTTTGCGGTCGGGGGCTTGATATGGTAGGACCATTTAAACGAGCTCCAAGTGGATTTGATACTCACCTCTTAGTGATGGTGGATAAATTCACCAAATGCATTGAGCCTAAACCTATCACAAGTTGTGATGGAGCAACAGCCAAAAGATTTGTCGAGGATGTTATAATCCGGTATGGTTATCCACATAGCATTATCACGGACAACGGGAGTAACTTTTCTATGGGAGAGTTGGCTAAATTCTGCAACGAGCAAAATATCCGGCTAGACATTACGTCAGTCGCACATCCACAGGCTAACGGCCAAGTCAAAAGAGCAAATGGTTTAATCCTACAAGGCCTAAAACCAAGACTCGAAGCACCACTACGACGTGCTGCGGGGGCTTGGGCGGAGGAATTACCCTCTGTGATATGGAGTTTACGAACAACCCCAAATAGGTCAACCGGATACACACCTTTCTTCTTGGTCTATGGCGCAGAAGCAGTTCTTCCTAGTGATTTAATTCATACTTCTCCTAGATTGTCCGCGTATATTGAAGAGGATACCAAGGTTTCTCGACAAAACAATCTCGACTTAGTCGAAGAAGTTCGCGTCGTTGCTGAAATGAGATCTACAGCCTATCAGCAGAAGTTACACAAGTATCATAGCCAGAGAGTCCGAAATAGATCTTTCAATAAAGGTGATTTGGTTCTCCGGCTTGTGCAACAAAGAAAGCACAAACTTTCCCCATTATGGGAAGGGCCCTTTTTAGTGTGTCGAGTATTGCAGAATGGATCGTACTACTTAATTGACATGAGGCCAGTCAAAGAAAGACCTGCTACTAAGAAGAGAAAGAAAGCTAGAGGCAGTACAAATCCAGATGAATCAGACCAACCGTGGAATATTGCTCAGCTACGTCCCTTTTATTCTTAGTTTATCCTTCTTTGCAATCATATATATGTACATGGTCTATGAGAAATAAAAGTTTTGGTTGCCTCAAGTTTTTCTGAGAAGTTCTTACCAACTTATTTTCGAATGATCATGTCATAGTCAAAAATCCCAGAATGCTTGAAAGTACATTATGCTCATGTTCGTTCTGGTTTAGATTTCTGATTATAAAAATGCTACCTTCGGGTATAACTCTAAAAAATTTAGTCGATGCTTTGGTTCTTTGTCTGATTGCTGGATGCGGGTATTTTCCGAGTAGTGAATTGTTGGTACTGGAAGCCTTCTTTGTTTCCGAGTTTAGACTGGTTTTGCAATTGAGCTCCGTTGCTCGGCAAAGTTTTCGGCAGAAGGTTTAGCCGGCTAACGAAAGGGACAAAGCGGAAAGCCAGATAAACGATAAGTATAGGCGAAAAAGTACAAGTGCTTATGTAAACATTTCAGGCATGCAAAAATTTAAAAAGCCAAAATGCCGAATAGATCAAAAGCTTAGCACTAGCAAAATTATAGTACTGCATATTTACAGGCCCATCATGTTTTTTCAGAATAACATAAATGTTTTCGGGATTCTATGATGCAGGAGAGGAAGGACTTGCCGGCTCGCTGGATACGTCGCCTAGATATCGTTCCGAGATGTCCGCATCCAAAGTGGTGCGTTCATCGTCCGAAACTTCTACTGAATCTTCTGGAGGCGGAGTGTCCACGCGAGTGAAGAAAGGAGTCTCGTAGCTAGTTAAATCAGCCACGTGACACCCATATCCGGCGCAGGAGTCCATGATGGCCTTGATGTCCTACTCCTGGCCGTCTTCATCTACTTTGCAATACCCTCTGGTCATTTCCCATATTTCCATGTTTCCATGGTGGCTCATGACCATGGTGAGAGCATTATGCGCCATGGTTCGCGCGTAGGACATGTTCCAATCCTGGACGAGCTGCGGCATCTCCTTTGCCTTGTCCCGCACCTGAAAATCCGACATGTTATGCATGTCCAAAATCTTGAGAGCTTCGCCAATATCCTCAAGGGATTGGCGGAAGTCATGAAGCACGTCACCGACTTGGGTAAGCCGGTGGGTGCGGGGCTCAGTGAAGGTGGAGTCCGTCAAGTTCAGAGGACCTGTAAACAAAGATAGTTAAATAAAACCTGACATCGAAATAAGTCGAAGAAAATAGACAAGTCATACTGATGGAACGTACCGAAAATGACGTCGTCAATTTTGGTCTTCTCTTCCCGAAGACTCTGGAGTTCAGCCCGGAGCGCCTCGGAAATGTCCCTCTCTCTGCAAAGCTCACTATTGAGGTCCGAGATTTTTGATCTTGAGCAGCAATATTACGATCATGCTCATCAGTAGCCATGGAGGAGGACTCAAGGATTTGAGCAATGCTCTTTTCATGATCTGCCTTGAGCTGGTCTAGCTCTTGGCGAAGCTCCTTGTTCTCTACCACCAAAGTCTTGAGGTTCTCGGCCTCTTCAATCATGGCTCAGGACTGTTTTACCAGCGTTGTAAGTCAAAAAAGAACAACAGTTCAGTAAAAAAATTCGACTATGAAAAAACATGAAAGAAAAGGTTTGAGTCTTGGAATGTTTACCTTCAGCCTCATCCTTGGTAACCTTTAACTCAGCATTTTTAAGTCGGAGAGCTTTGATCTCTCTCCGCTTATCGCAGACATTCTTCAAAAAATCCTGGTTATAGGAATATACTTTCTGTAAGTCAGAATACCCAAAGTCAGAAAGCTACTAAAGACTCGGGCTAATATTTTTGCTAATATTAGCACGAGCCTTGGGGGCTACACTAGTTTGTTCTCTGGCATCCTAAGGAAGCATAAACCCGGATTAATTATCCTACTTCATGCTTTGGGGCTAGAGGATATGATATGAAATAAAGGAAAAATAGGAGTTAGAATTCCGACTTACATATTGTTCGCGAGTAAGTTTGTCCAAACTCGCGTTCACTTCAACTGCAACCTTCTCAGCGAGAGTCAGAGGGGTCAGAGGAGCAGTTGGAAGCTCCCCGGACCTGATCCTCTCGTTGCAAAGACGCACTTGTTCAAGAAGATCAGAGTGCTTGACATACTCTGCTTCTTGTGCTTCTTCTTCGGCAGACAAGTTTCTTTTCTCCAGGCATTGCCTGGCTAGCCGCTGGATCTCTTCAGCAGATTTCTGGGACAGGACAAACTTGGCAAGTCCCGGATTGCTGAGAAGGTTTTCGGCGAAGGTTTCTGCCGAGGGATCATTAACCAAAGAGGGTTCACCCTTATCTAAACCTGACTCACCCATTGTGACGTCAGTTTGCGATTCAAGGATCGCAGGCTTCGTGGAAGGAGCCAGATCTTCTGCGATAGCCGGAGAAGGAATTATCACTGGTGTTGCGGAAGGCTGAGGGGTAGGAGTCGGAGGAGCCATAGCAAGAGAAGCTATGGTAAGCTTCGACTGTCGCAGGGGCTTCAAAGAAATCCCTTCCCCTTGCCCTTCATGAGCTGTTTAGCTCTGAGAATGTGATAAAGCCGGAAACATTACATCTCGGAAGGAAATTCGAGTAAAGTGCAAAGGCGGAAGTTGTGATGGAAATTTACCTCTTCACGACGGGCACCTCCTTTGTGCCAACGGCCACTGTCAAAGCTTTGCGCTTCTTGAGCACAGCATCCGGCAATGGCACCACTTCTGTCTCTCCTGAGAAAACTCGGGAGGATATCCTTCGAGTGGAGCAAATTCCGACTCGGGGAGGTCAGCAAGTTGAAAAGCAGAAAACATATCAGTATTGCAATGTAACTTAAAAGATCAAAACATATAAAAAGGTTTACTGTTAGAAGCTTACCAGCACTACGAGGTTTTCCGCCGTATGCATATCCAAAGAAATCTCCGAGATCCTCCTCTCGATCTGCTCCCTTATCAACCATTTTATCTGGCTTATGTAGCCTTGCATGGTGTAGGCTCTGGGGCTAATGCGGAGGGAGTCTTTCCTGGACGACGTGATGGCGTGCATCAGTTGGTCTCCGTGGTACTGAAGGGGCTGGATCCGACGTGACACCCAGCATTGGACCAAGTCGGATCCCTTCAGTCCTTTGTGTTTGATCAAGTATTCGATCCGCCTCTTGGCGAGGATCAGATCGTTGGTGAGAGCCGAGCCTTGTCCCAAGACGGTTGGGCCGTGGCAGCTCCGTTGATGAAAGCCGGCAAAGCAGTAGCTTTGCCGGGAGCCGGAATATCCTTATGATAAAAGAATGTGGCTGACCATTGTTTGACCGAGTCACTAGCTAGGATTTTGGGATATGCGCGCTCGCGTCTAAGTGAAAAACTAATAGTACCGGGGATGTAAGGAACACCAGCAGTGATAGAATTTCTCCGGACATGGAAATAGTACCGGAATAAGGTCAAACTCGGCCTAATGCCAAGAAATCCCTCACACAAAGGAGCATAAGCGCTCATCTCTAAGAGAGAGTTGGGAGGAAGATGGTGGAGTTGAACACCAAAATGATCAATCACCTCGGAGAAGAACTCCGAGGGAGGGAATAACAAACCTCTATCAAGGTTGGTGCCGAAGTGGACCCGCTCGCCAGCGTGCGGGTTGGGGATGGTCTCTATGATGCCACTCCGCCAGTCGCCGGCGCGGAGGAGCCCTTCTGTCTCCACGCCGTGGAGCTTCTCGTCATCTAACACGTAGGGAATCCAGACCCCGCGGAAGCTTTCCTTCTTCGCCGCCGTTTTCTTCACCACCGTCGTCGCCGCTGCCGCCAAGCCGGAAGAGGAAGAAGAAGCCATTTCTCCGGTGAGTAGTTGACCTAAGATGGGCAGTGTTGGGAGTTTTTGGGGGAAAGCAGAGGAGCTCTGTGCGCGCGGGGGAGATTTGGAGGAGGGGAAAAGGCAAAGGACAGGTGAAGAAAGGAGGAGGAGGAGATCCTCACCCCTTATATCCACCTAACCGCGCCAAGATTCGTGCAAATGCTACAGTATAACCGCCACGCATCGTGGAAGGAACTGGGAAGGACCCACCCGATGATTACGTCGCCTCGATCTCTGCATACGCATTGAAACGGCGCCTCGGTTCCACGAACTGCGGACCCACCAATGGTCGTGCTGACAGGATGTCTGTCAGATGACGTGACTTGACCATGACTTGTGTCAGGTGGCGTTGGAGATTAAGTTCCGGCTTAGTTTGAAATCAAGCTAGAAAATCCGAGTAACCTGTTGATTGGTCCGACTTATTTTTAAGACCCGGATCGTATTTTTTTTGTGAAGTTTCAGGAACCCTTCAAGATTATGCAAGCCGAAGATCAAGCTAGACGATGATGAATCCGACTTTGGATCTTGGAGGCCTCCGGGGGCTGCTGTTGGGGATATACTTTCCAGGTATCCTCACAGTTCCTCCCTGACCAGGGTGGCCCACTTCGGGTTAGAGCTTTGCTTCACGGGCGTCCCAGCCAGGGAGAGAAGAAGGAGTCCAATCCGGCTACGGGAAGGCCCAGAAGACTTACCGACTTAGGCCCATAATGTTACTTGTAGTTCAAGATGTACTCTGTAACCGACTCTTAGTCGTAGCCGAATAGATTTCTCTTGTAAACCCTAGGCCGGATATCTATATAAGCCGTCCTAGGGAGAGCCTTTAGGGCACACCTCAATAGTTTACAATCTCAACTCGCACAGGTGAACCCTTGTAACCCATATTCTGGCTCTGCCGTATTACTAGATTGCTAGTAGGAGTAGGAACCATCCAAAGCCGGCGGATTTGAACCTGGCTAAACTTGTGTGCTCACCGTCCCGGAACACCATCCGTCTCACACCGCTCTCTTCCGCACGCCTCGAGGACCCCTCATGGCATACTATTCATCAATCCGACGACAATGACCTTCAAGGCCAAGCGTACCACTCCAAAGGGCACCACCTAGTTTGATGATCCACCTCAAGGCATCAAGTGTGACCACCTACATGGCGTCATGCGCCACCATCTCCAAGGCGACGAGCGCCATCACCTCCAAGCCATCAGGCACCACCATATCCAAGGCGCCAAGCACCACCATCTCCAAAGCGTCAAGCGTATCTGCCTCCAAGGAATCAAGTGCCACCTACTCCAAGAAAAGTGGCGCCGAAACATCATATTCCACACAAGGTGCCATGAAGCAAGAATCTTCATCGACATACATCCTCTCATGATCATCGCCAACATCAAGAGGATACAAGGTGTCATTCAAGGCATGTTTGCGATGAAGACAGAGAATACATGTTGAGCACCATCCATAATGCTCAATAAAGCTCAAGAAGGCACCACCAACACAAGAAGAGTGCCAAGGAAGAGGTTCATCATCGCGAGCATCATGTGGATGACCAAGTGCTTCACCAACATAAACTTTCGGCAAGGCATGCCAATGACCTACGTTGATACCATCATCATAAGGCACCTTCAAATACTTGTGCCACCAGTAAAATGGCACCAACAGCAAGCCTTCTACCACACCATCAAGCTTCAAAGCCAAAACTTCAAGTTCAAGGTGAAGCATCCAACTACAAGAGCTTCAATGCAACTTCTTCTCCAAGCACTCCAAGAATGTCATTCAAGGAAGAGATGGACCTCTACTTCGCCAAGTTAGACGAGGCCATCAAAAATATGAGCCCCCAAGAGATAGAAGAAAATATGCTGCTTTGCCAACAATTGGATGCAACGGCAAAGATCACGTCAAGGACCAATACTTCCGATATGAGTGCCACCACCACAATGGCACACAAAGTACAAGACGGTGACAAGGTCAAGAATGCTGAGCCTGGGACTTTCCCTTCACCAAAGGAGGTGCATGGAGTTGAGCACACTGAGCATATCCCTATACGCTTGAGTGATGATGTGGTACCAATCCCATGTGAGTATGAGAGCCACTTATCCCACTTGAGTGAACACAAGAGTGAGATGAGCGACTCCACCATATGTGAGATTGAGTTCTTCCACTTTGAGGGCATGAGTGATACACCGAGTGAGTTGAGAGTGGTAGTTGATAGGTCATGTGAGACCACTTTGATTTGTAATGACTTACCCTCTACCTCTTGTGTGTTTTCTCATGATGTGCTAGGTACCATGGATCAAGAAGCGTCAGGCTTGGAGATGATGATGCCTCCAACCAATAAGATGTACATGGTGGATGAAGATGATGCCATCCCCATGGATGATGAAGAAGTCGCCCACATGGAGGCCAATGCTACCACAACACCCACTTCATATGAGAGGTATGAACAAGGTAAAAATACTAGTGTTGATGATGCCATGATCCCACTAGTGGAAATGATAACTTGTGATGATTGGCATGCCATGGATGATGTTTGCGGTATCACATATGCTTCATTGATATTTCCATGTGTTACTTTGCCTTTGCATAATGTTGAGCATGTGAAATTATTTGATTGTGATGATATTTCCATAGACATGCCATGCTCTAAACATTGCGTTGATGATATCATTACTTGCACTTTGTTGAACAATTGCTCTTTCTAATGTTTTGCTTGCAATGATGATCAAAATGGTGCCCCTCAGACCATGCTTTGTCATGGATGTTTTACCATTTCACGTGTTTTGCTCGCAACAATAAGATGAATACTTGCTCTTTCACTTGTTTTTCTCGCAACAATAATTATCATATGATTTCTAGTGAGATGGCCCCATAGCTTTCTGAAATTTTGGAGATTTTGGTAAATGCCACGATAAGCATGTTTCCCGCTTGTATTTTCACCATGCACCTATGTTACACGTGCTTGACACTAATGGTGATGTGCACACGAAGAGATATGTCATGATGGATGATGTATTTCTCTACCATGCACACATGTTCTTCCTTTTGCGTTTGATGTGTGTAGGTACCCGCATGATAATGTCAACCTCGGTTGAGCACGAGTTCATAAAAAGACCTCTAGAGAGCATCCCACAAGTGAGTTCAAGATCGAACCCAACTATGATACCCTTGGCATGCTTTGCATCTTTCATGTCATAGAATTGTTCTTTCCTATGGTTTGCTTGCAAGCATGTAGATGGTGATGAGGACATCCCTACAGTTACACCTATCCCAATTGCTAATGATGATGTTCCAATTGCAAATAAAGATCAATCCAATGAGATAAGGATTGGACCAATCACAAGAGCTCGTGCTAAGCTACTAGAACAACAAGTGAACTTGTTTCTTAATGAACCTAGTGTTTTAATTAATGAGAATTTTATACAACCTAAGTCTTTGAATTATTGCATGATTAGGTAATTAGGAGAAAGAGGCATAGCAAGGAGCAAGGAGTTAATGGAACATGTGTGTTGATCAATGAAGAATGCACGAGGGAGGAGAGGGAGGAAGCGCAAGGAGCTGTCCAAGATGAAGATCAACAGTTGGAGGAACTTCTCTGCCACGACAGAGAAAAGCATCCGTTTTCTGCCACGGCAGGTTGCCGCGGCAGGAACACTGAGTCCGGCTCTGCCACGGTAGGCTACTGCGGCAGAGATTCCGCCTGAAAGTCTGCCACGACAAAGAATTGAGGCCGAACCCCTTTGTGGGTCGGTTTGTACCCTAGTTGGGTGGGACAAACTTGGATCCCACCTTAGGCCGCCGCCTCCTAGACCCTTAAATAGATGGGGACGCACTAGCTTTAGTTTTTAGACCACGTTAAAATATTTTGTAGTTGTTTCTTTAATAGAACCTCTTGAATTACCTTGTGATCGATTTTACCAACTATAATTGAGTGTTCTCTATTGTTCCATTGGGAATTAGTAGATTGTAAACTACCGTTCGTGGTCGACGGTTGCGTGCGTAAGAGTGTGGTGTTGTGAATATCCTACAAGGTTAGAGAGTTGTTGCATTGGCATCAAGGTTCGAACGGGAGATATCATAGCTACACACTAGTTATCTACCATCCACCATCATCATCGACAAGTGCTTGTTGAGAAGATCAGGCCACCCAATATCAAGGAATCAAGCAAGGAAGGAAGTATTATTCAAGCCTGGAGACATGGTTTGGGTGCATTTGCGCAAGGATAGATTTCCACTACTTCGCAAGTCCAATTTGAAGCCACATGGTGCTAGTCCTTACAAGGTGCTAGCCAAAATTAATGATAATGCCTACTCAGTTGACATACCTATTGAGGAGTTTGGTGGAGTTAGCAACAGCTTCAACGTTGCTAATTTGTCACCATATGCTGGAGAAGAACTTGGAGCATCAAGGTCGATGCCTTTTGAAGGGGGGGAGATGATGAGGACATCCCTACAGTTACACCTACCCCAATTGCTAATGATGATGTTCCAATTGCAAAGAAAAATCAATCCAATGAGATAAGGATTGGACCAATCACAAGAGCTCGTGCTAAGATACTAGATAAGTCTTTGAATTATTGCATGATCAGGTACTTAGGAGAAGAAGGCATAGCAAGGAGCGAGGAGCTAATGGAACATGGTGTGTTGATCAATGAAGAATGCGCGAGAGAGGAGAGGGAGGAAGTGCAAGGAGCTGTCCAAGACAAAGATCAACAGTTGGAGGAAAGTCTCTGCCGCGGCAGAGAAAAGCATCCATTTTTTGCCACGACAGGCTGCCGCGGCAGGAAAACTGAGTCCGGCTCTGCCACGGTAGAGATTCCGCCTAAAAGTCTGCCACGACAGAGACTTGAGGCCGAACCCCTTTGTGGGTTGGTTTGTACCCTAGTTGGGTGGGACCAACTTGGATCCCACCTTAGGCCGCCGCCTCCCAGACCCTTAAACAGATGGGGATGCACTAGCTTTAGTTTTTAGACCACGTTAAAATATTTTGGAGTTGTTTCTTTCATAGAACCTCTGGAATTACCTTGTGATCGATTTTACCAACTATAATTGAGTGTGATCTGTTGTTCCATTGGGAATTACTAGATTGAAAACTAGCGTTCGTGGTCGACGGCTGCATGCGCAAGAGTGTGGTGTTGTGAATATCCTACAAAATTCAAGACTTGTTGCATTGGCATCAGGGTTCGAGCGGGAGAGATCATAGCTACACACTAGTTATCTATCATCCACCATCATCATCGACAAGTTCTTGTTGAGAATATCGGGCCACCCCATATCAGATGGTATTCTCTCACCTTGTGACAATCATGTTTCGTTGCTATTGGATATTGATGCTTTGTGTGTTGCAACAAAAATGTTGAACAATTTCTCTTCCGATGTTTTGTGTGCAACCATAATACCATTCTGAGCATGCATTGTCATGGGAGCTTCCAAGTATCTCATATTGTTGTTGCGACAAACATAAGGACCACTTGCTCTTTCATATGGTTTGTTTGCAAACATGTTTTTTTGCTTCCGCTTGTGATATTCATACCCTCATGATATTTTCTTTTGATGATATGTGTATGGCATCCAACATTTGGAACAATTTCTCCTTTCGATGGTTGGTTTACACACTTGATAATGATGTTATTTTGGATATCTCTCCTCATCTGTTTTTGCCGAAATCTCCTAGCTTTGCATCAAAGATGTTGATCAATACTTTAGTCAATTGATTTGAGTGTCACACTAAGATGTTTTATGGAGTTTTTGAGTTACTTGAGTTGTGCTAATAGTGTTGTGAACAAGAATGGACATGCCACAAATGACATGCTCCTATATCACACACAAACATTTGTTTCTTGGCTTTTGTTGTGTGAAGGTACAATTGCTTATGTGTCAACCTCTATGGACAAAGAGTTGACAAGACGAACCGAAGAGAGTTACCTATGGATGCCCTTCAATGAGCCATCTCTACAACATAAGGTGACTTATGTCTACTTGAGGACTCATGCTATAATCTTCATGAATTTGCTACGCTTTAAGTGTTTCTTCGCTTTTGTGGTGAGCTTTGTAGGCTTCATGGAAGGTGAAGGAACATTGAAGTGTTGTCAATTCAATCTTCCCTACAACGACTATATGGTGAACCCCAGGATCAAGAAGGTCTCTCGACATCTTCTACTTGGTAATGAGCGTTTAGAGTCGAGGACGACTCTTTTTGAAGGGGGTGGGGAGATGATGTAGCCTAACCTACAGTCGTTACCACATCAAGGTATCTAACTTATGCTAAGTCGTCATGGACTCCAAAGGTGAATCCGTTCCTCTATGCGAACCCACTTCCTACCCTATCGAATGGTATACTACTTCATACTCCATCCCATATTCATGATAGGTTCATACCGACAAGTACGGAGGCAAGGGAGCAAGCCCAAAGCACCAAGGCCGACAAGGCGGAGGCTTTGAGGAGAAGACAGAAGAAGCTAAGCTGCAACACTGGAGTCTTCGGACTGAGGCCTAGGACAATCTAACTTCCACTCCGGAGATAGACCAGAGTCTGCAGACCACACCAGAGTCTCGGGACCACCACAGCGGAGTCGCCGACCTAAGCGAATGGGCCTGCACGCCACCAGCTGGGCCCTTGGCCCATGTACCCCTTATTACGCACCAAACCCGAGTTTTATGTCCAAACTACCCCTATTCTAGTGGCTGGCCTATAAATAGAGCCCCCACCCCTCATTGTATCCCTTAGGCATATATGATAGACTAAAGACCCCCTTTATGGAATCTCTAGTTTTGCCTCATCCCCTTACCAAAGGGGACCGACTATCGTCACCAGCTCGTTGGAGTTTGCATCACACCTTCCTCGTTGTACAAGGCATACATTTGCGAGCGCGTGAGAATAGTTCTCAAGGCCCTCTCCAAGGTGTTCTTCCCTCTCTGCTTGGGATCGAGGGAGCATGTTGACCGATCTTTCCTTGCGAGGATTCTATCAGACCGGTGGCCACTGGTGGAAGCAATCGGCCTTGTATCGTATGAATTTTGTGTGTGTTCATCGTGTTCTTCACGAGGTGAGCGTTCGATTCCGCTACCTTCCCCCTTTCCCCTCGCGTTCCCATCGATTTGACCACGAGATCCATGAAGATTGGGCCACCCATGAGGTTACCCTTCAACACCATGTATCCCTATTTTCCATCTAGAACCCTACTTTTATGCCCAAACTACCCCTGCTTAGTGGTTGGCCTATATAAAGTCCACGCTCTCCATATAGTAACCATCGACTTGATATTAGAAATTAGAAGAAACCCTTGTGGATATCTACCTAATTCTAGTCTCATGCTCCCTTGACAAAGAAGCACAAAATATCCCCCACCTCTTGTCTTTGCCTCGTGCGTTCAAGTTGTACAAGCCCCCCCCCTTGCCGTGCCGGTTAGAGAGAGCTCCTTGCCCACCACCGATCCAAGGTATTTTGTCAGATCAGTTGCCGCTGGCGTGAGCTATTGGTGTGTATTGTGTTTCGCAGGTGCGTGTATTCATCGTGTTCTTCTTGCGTGAGTTCGTGGATTTCATCCCCTCACCCACTACTTGCCCCTCCTTTGATTTCCAAGGGATTCATGGAAGATCGGGCAACCCCGAGGGGTTAATTCTAACAAGCTTTTTACCCAAGTTCAGGTCTGCATTAAGCGGAGCCCTACGTCATGCAATTGTCTACTATTTTATTAACACTCGAATACAATGGATTCCTTCTCCCAGAGGTTCTCTACTCTAAGCCAATTGTCCCCTAGCTCTACTTGGGCCTCCTTTTATACCGAAAGGGGACACCACAGGGGTCGAAATACATGCGGTGGTGTCACCTTGCCATGCGGTTGGCCTTGTCCTACAACCTGGCTAGGTGCACCTGATTTAGCATCACGCATCGCTCGAAGTCTAGCTTGTGCAGACTGACACTAGGACGTGTACTTGTCCCCGATGGCTTCCCGGGGTCGTCCTGCCGTTCGGGGTTCTGGCAGGATCTTGTGAGAGGACCTTCCTGAGCCCCCCGCGTGGTCACCAATTTTGTGTCGCGCACCACCCGCACGCCCCGGGGTACCCTGATTCCCGCAGATGCGACAGTAGCCCCCAAACGCATCTTAGTCTAGGTGGGGCAGGCTGGGGCTGTGTCCTTCCATGCAGGGGGTGCGACCCGAGCGGGGCGACCGAGTTTCACCGGGATGGAGGTCAGGTGCTATCTCGAGTGTGGCTCCTGGATGTAGGGGCATGTTCCTGTTTATATAGCCTCACCCATGTGTCGTTGCCCCTCCCTCTCCGCTATAGAGCATAGTGGCTGCCTGGCTTTGTCTTCCTCCAGAATGCGCTGTTGACCCCTCAATCTCCCCCTAGATCCGATGTCTTGCTCCTCAGAGGGTGAATCTCTCCATTCAGGATGGGTAACCCGGGGGGCGGGGGAGGCGCCTTGAGGGATGATGGATCTTCAAGCGACCATCCTTCCATGAGATGGCCTTGTCTCGTTGGCTTTGAGTACTTGCTGATGTTGGTTCGTGACCCTAAGGGAGTTCTAGAACTCCCCAAGGTGGTGGTTGAGGCCTTCATAGGTGACTTCCCCCACTCAGCGTGGTTGGTGGCCGAGGGATGCGGGTGCAGGAGATGTTGGTGAAGATCTTTCTCAGATCTTATGAGAGGTTGTGCTTTGGGAAGGGGAGGGGCCACTTCACGTCGTCCCACTACATGGAGCTTGGCGACCTCAAATATTTTTCCTTCGAAGGCCACGAAGATTTTAGAGTCAAAGCTTTTGACCTCCACCAAAGGGGTGTGGACTTCAGGCTAGATGGCATTAAGTGTTGCTAGATTTGTACTGCCTGTTGTTTTTGTCATGTAAATATTTTCCCTTGTGTAACCAAAGATCCCTATTATGGGGAAACCATGGTATGAAAAACAATGAAACAATTTAGCCAACCGCCCCTTTGGCTGCTTCTTTATTTGTTGCGATCCCATCTTTGGCCTATATATAGTCCACCCCCCCATATAGTAACCATAGACTTGATATTTGAAATTAGAAGAAACCCTTGTGGATCTACCTAATTATAGTCTCATGCTCCTTTGATAAAGGAGCACCAAATATTCCCCACCTCTTGAACTTTTCCTCGTGCGTTCAAGTTGTACAAGGCCTCCCGCTTGTCGTGTCGGTTAGAGAGAGATCCTTGGCCAACACCGATCCTAGGGATTTTGTCAGATCGGTTGCCGCCGACATGACATATTGGTGTGTATTATGTTTCGTGGGTGCGTGTGTTCATCATGTTCTTCTTGTGTGAGTTCATGGATTTCATCCTCCCCTCACCCTCCACTCGCCCCCACTTCAATTTCCAAGGGATTTATGAAAGACCGGGCAACCCCAAGGGGTATATCCTAAAAAGCTTTTTACCCAAGTTTAGGTCCACAGTGAGCAGAGCCCTATGTCATGCAATTGTCTACTATTTGATTAACACTCGAATAAAACAAGTTCCTTCTCCTGGGGGTTCTCTACTCTAAGCCAACTGTCCCCCCTAGCTAATAAGGATCACGCCGATGATCCTTGAGTTTTGTCCCGATCTTTTATAACGAGTCAACCAGGTAGGTAATCTCCCAATTACGCGACGAACGCAACCTGAAGAAAAGGAATGAATCCAGCAAGCAACATGGAGAAGATCACCACACCTCAAACCAAAGCACAATAATCCTTGATGAACACAAGAACCTCCTCAGCAATCTCAATATAATAGATAACACGTCATCGCCGTCCCTGGAGGGATGCTTCACCAAACAACACACATCATAGTTTTAGACTAAAATTCTGAACTCCCCTAAATCCTAGGCGCCTGGCTCCTTTATATAGGAGGCCTGCAACTAGTCAGTTGGACAGACCCAAAATAAACACACAAACCAACCTGACCCTAACCTGAACTCGGACTCAATAACATAGGAACAATGTTTGACACAACCTTAGACTTATCATTACATTCCGTAGGTCGTCCTAGCATGCCAATCATTAATGGGATGCGCATCATCCTCTCCCCCTTGGAAAGGCGTTGTCCTCAACACTAGAAGGTCTTCTCCAGCATGTGGCATCATATCAGAAACATCGCCACTCTTCACGTTCAACTTCAAGTCTTGCCTGCCTGCAAAACCACATCCTCCCACTCGGCTAGCTTTACTATATGTTGCACTTGGCGCCTCCTTCCTCCTCCACACGAGTTTGGATTTTGGTGCCACCACCTTCTTCTTATTATCTCTCGATGGAGCCCTCTAAACCTGAACATGGACTCTCTTCGTATGACCCTGCAAAACAGGTGCAATGCCCAGACCACACAATTGACGAATCCTTACATCTTTCCCTTTGTGCATATGCACTCCTGCTCCAACTCTCTGCATAGCTGCTCCAACAAATCTGTGGTCTATGACCCTCGCCTCAATATCCACTGGTATAGGATCATCACGACTATCATCGGTCTGAACACCTTTATCGACACAAACTGGAAGTGTAGAACTTGCTGCATCATCCTTCCTTTCTTTGTTGGGAGTCTTGACTTCAACCTTCTTGTCACTAACAGGCATAGCTGAAACAACTGGCTTATCATCAACAGGTATAGCTGAAATATCATGTATTGATGCTCCCTATAGCATGCTCCCCTTCTTAAAGCATGGACGTCCTCGGTCGCGATGTAGCCTAGTGCACCTTCTCCTTGCGCACTACCAACACCACATCAAATGTGATCATATCATCCGCCATAGGCTTCAATGTCCTCTGTTTTCCATCATGCACAAAAGTATAAATATTGGCTCATCGTGCATGCATCGCATTGTGATCATACTGCCATGGACGCCCAAGTAACAGCCCACATAGCTCCAATGGCAACACATCACAATATACCTCATCCACATACTCACCAACTATTAATGCGCCATTAGTACAGGTGCCACCATCAATAATCAACTTGCACACTTTGCATTTCATCAGAAACTGAGTCTGAAATAAACCTTTTCCACTATAGTTTCAGTGCACACAACAACCTTGTTAACATCAGGCTGCTTCTCTTCTGACATTTTTGTCACTACCGCGCTGACCGTTTGCACTAGAACAACTGCCGTAGCCTCTTTTGCATGAGATAGAATAGATACAGCTACAACCATCGACAACTACGACGAGGAGACATAAAACAGACACCCAAAAAATTATTGAAGTCATACCAAGTTGCATCGATGATGTCCTTCTCACACATCTCTTTATCCCACCAACGAGCTATCTCCCCATCCACACGTTACAGTGCAAAAACCACACGTGTAGAATCATCCAGATACTCATATCTATGACATCTATAAAAACCCTATTTCATATGACGTTCCCACAACTCATATTCAGCATATGTTGCCATGTTGACTAGTTTCCACTTGATTTGAGAATCATCACATACAACACCATTCAAGATGTCTAGATAATCATTATACACATCACCAGATCTCTTTCCAGAAAGACACCATTCGCCATAATAGTCACCCGGAAAAGATTTTTTTAAGAACATGCGTGAGCCTCGTGTGCCTTCATTCATTAAGATAGGGAGAGAACATAGATTGTTTTACAAGGGCATCGCTGGGTAGACAAAGTCTCCTCAGGTGCGACCCACTCCGCCCACTCTACCCACTCCACACCTACGTGATTCCTCACTGCGGCCCACTCCCGCCTAATTTAGCTAGCCTCCATAGATCGAACTGGTGTACAATATCGGCGCATGTTGCGTGTGGAAGTGAGGCTTTCCTGTCAAAGACCCTAGCATTCCGCTCCAGCCACAGCGATCTCGCTATAAGGGAAACCAGTGCGTTGAGTTCCTTCGTGTTCTGGGCTGCCACCGCTGCTACAATGGAAGGCCACCAGTTCCCCAGCTTGTCTTCCTCTATTGGTGTGAAATGTTGCATGCCAAACCGGCCAAGTGAGTGGAACCAGACCTCCCTGGCCAAAGGGTACTGCAGAGTAAGGTGCTCCGCTGTTTCTTGATGCTGGCAACACAGAATGCAGTGGTCAGGGTGTTGGAGTCCTCGCTTCTGCAATCTATCTATCGTCCACAGTTTGTTCCGGAGGAGAAGCCACATATGGAACTTGATTTTTAAATGCACTATGGAAGACCAGACCTGTCGTGCCCCTAGCATTGCTACCCTTCCCAGAAACTGCATCTCGTATACAGATTTTGCAGAATACTTCCCATTTGCTGTCAATTTCTAGGTGAGGATGTCAGGTTCATTGGGCACCACAGAGACCCCTCTAATCCTTTCCCAAAGCTGCAGGTATTCCACCAGAACCGGTACCGATGGCGTCTTACAGAACAAGCATGCTCAAGAATGATCGACAAGTGTCGTAGCGACCGTGTCACCCTAACTTACTGGATTGAAGAAGGAGAACAATTGTGGCGCCCTCATGCTTATGCTCCAGCCGTCGAGCCAGTTGTCTGTCCAAAAACGAATGCGTTCTCCGTTTCCCAGCTCGCACCTTGTCACGGTTCTAACAAGCTCTTCAGTTTCATTTGTTACTGTAAGATCTCACCATAATAAGGTAAGATCCGTGTGATTGCAGTGCTAGTCCCTGGATCGAAATGCTAGCACCCACAGTTTACGATGAAGTACACAGAAACAAAGGTCATTATTACATCGCATATCTAGGAATATAATGGTTCTTACAACTCACTTAGCCTAAGGCTAAGACACAAGTTCACATTACATAGCGTAATAATAATAGAGTCTTTAGTCTTCATGTGCCACAGGCAAGCATGTCGAGTGTAGACGCGCGACCCTACTCATCATCAGAGTATCCTGCAACATAATAAGTTACAGCCACAAGGGTCAATATATTTGGAATTGTATTGGCAAGTGATACCATAGATACTTAGTGTCATCCAACAACTACATGAATATATGGCTAAGTGGGGTTATGGCTAGCTTTGCAAAAGCTAGTTTAACTTATAGTTTTTGAAGAGTAAGTTTTTCTCATTCAAACTCTAGGTACCAATGATAGACATCACTGAACCTCTACCCATGTTCACCCACAAGTTTTTAATTTAGAGAAATTTGGATGAGGAGATTATTGAACTACTTCACTGTCTTGAGGCTCAGAAATTGTCCATAACCGGGGACACGGCTAAGTACTTAGTTTTACCCTCTCGAGAGGTGGTGCACTTTCCCCACAAGACTCGACATGCATCGAGACAAGACTTTTCAGAAGCAATCCCTCAGACCACCACGGACGCGTTCCATCCTATCATATCTACCACCTTCTGTCCGTCTGGCTGAGTTCTTGCAACTTAGTTGGTCAAGGCAGAGCCCATATGCCATGTGGCTGCACTGGAAGCTTCATGACAAGAATGTCTCCAATCTCTTTGTTCCTGGGTGGCCATCCACAAGTGTGATGCACCAGCTGACCATAGACATGGCCCCTGAGTAACCACTCAACATAATCCAAGCAAGTCCCATTCCACCCAGGTGTTTCATTAATATTAGTTGTTTTCTTAATTAAACAAAATAATATCTTTTCATACTATCTTATTTGTATAATCCACCCACGAATTCTAATAGCATGGCTAAGCACTCTAGCATACGAAGTCTTTCAACTAGGAGATACTACCAAGATATAATCCATAGGATAGCATAGCATAGTAACATATAAATAATCCTACCATGCTAAGATCTACCAAAATAACACTAGTGCAATGGTAAAAATAATAGGACATAAGATGATATATCACTTGCCTTGGTAGCTAGGGGAATAGGTACAATCCTCACAGTAACAAACTTCACAATCCACACAATCTACACAAGATCAATACAACAACAATAATTCAATCAATAAAACATTTCAAAAACATGAATGCATGCAAAATGCAATGATATGAACACAACTCTATAACTTATAGAGTATACAGTACAGAGGGTAAAATACCTCATCTAAATGCATAAGAAATACCCCAAAATGATTTATAGAACAATTTTTGTGAGCAAAATACTCCTAAAAAGGTTCTGCCTATAATTCCAATTTTTCAGAGGCAAAAGTGTGAAACAAGGCCTCCATAATAAATGTCTTAGTTTTCTGAATCCATAGACACCAAATTTGCATTTTTCTGAATTGTGGAACAAAAGTTATGGATTTTCTAAGTTTAATACAAAATCTGTCTAATTTCTATTTAAACAGAAAATCCTGGGTGACGTGGCGCAACCTGATTGGTCCGTACCGGTTCAGTCGGATCGATCGCTGTGGGCCGTCAGATCTTAAGTGACTACGGACGGATCTGATCATCCCATACCGCTTCGGTCACGATCTAATCCTAACCGCTGACGATAAATCTAACGGCTCCTAGGGCCTGGCCGGGAACGGGCGGCGCTGACCAGCTGTGCGCGGCGGCGGAACGTCGGCCAATGGCGGTCCGGCGGTTCTACAGGGGCAAGGAGACCATGGACACGTACCAGAGGTCGAGGCGGTCGTGGCGGTCTCGATGGAGGTCACGGTGGAGGGAGGGGTGCTCTGCCTCGATTCCGATTCCTCCCCGGAGCTTTGTCGACGGCGGAGCTCGTGTCCCCGCGTCGATGACGATGATCTGGGGCTCGAACAGGCAAGGAGAGGGGTTAGTGAGGGGCGCCCGGGTCAGCATGATCTAGCAGAGGCTAAAAAGGGGCGGCGGGAACCTTAACCTCACCGGAGAACTCGACGGACGGCGGTGGCAGAGGGAGTTTTGCCGGAGTAGACCGTGTCGTCGACCTGGGGCAAGAGAAAGCACGCGGCCGGAGTTAAAAGACGCGCCAGGACATGGAAAAGGAGATAGGGCAGAGAAGAGGGCACGACGCGGCCGGAGCTCACCGGAATCGTCACCGGAGTAGCGTCGGACAGCGCCGGTTCGAGCTGGTAATTGGGGAGCCTGGGGGCTCTCCGGGGGAAGTGGCTGAGGGGAAACGGAAGGGGAGTGAGAGGGGATTAAGAAGGAGTGATCGCCGTGGAGGAATAATGCGAGAAATGCTCGAATTTGAGCCAGGTTTAGAAACGGCAGAGGGGGTGGGGCTGTTCGTCGCCTGGGTTGAAGACGACGAGGTGGCGATGACGTGGCACAGGGCCAAGTGGTAAGTGGGAGGGGGTGGGTTGAGGGGGTGTGCAGAAAAACAGAGAGGGGGAGAGGGAGGCCGGGTGGGCTAGCTGGTCCGGTTGGGCCAAAAGGGCCAAAACTGCTGCTGCGATTTAAAAACCTTTTCCCTCCCTTTTTCTTTTTCTTTTTGAATTTCTTTTCTAGTTTTTTTGAGTTTAGCAAAAGTGCTCCAAAAAGTCTCAAAATTTCACCAAATTTTTGGAGGACAAGTCTAATGCAATGTAGTGCATGCCATGATGATTTGAATGCAATGATGAAGATTTTTCAAGAAAATTTTGGGATGTTACAAATCTAACCCCCTTTAGATGAATCTCGCCCTCGAGATTCGGGTTGGCTAGCAGATAGGTGAGGGTGATCTCTCCGAAGTGCATCCTCTCGCTCCCAGGTTGCTTCTGATTTAGTGTGATGATTCCACTTCACTTTGCAGAATTTGATTGTCTTGGTACGGGTATTCTTTTTGCTGTCTCCATAATCTTAATAGGTTTCTCTTCATAAGTGAGATCATTATCTAGCTGAACTTCCTCTAATGGTATAGTGTCTTTCAACGAAGTTTCTTCCATCTCTAGGTGACACTTTTTCAGCTGACTGACATGGAATACATTATGAACTGCTGACAGAGATTCTGGTAATTCTATCTCATACGCCACTTCTCCTTTGCGGCTCAAAATCTTGAAAGGTCCTACATAGCGTGGTGCTAATTTTCCTTTGATTCCAAATCTTTTCACACCACGAAGTGGCGATACCCTGAGATAAGCTCTATCACCAACCTCATAGGTAACCTCTCTACGTTTTGGATCAGCATAGCTCTTTTGCCGAGATTGGGCTACCTTTAGCCTATCCCTTACCATCTTGACCTTCTCTTCAGCCTCCTTGATTAGGTCTGGCCCGAACAAATTTCTTTCTCCTACTCCATTCCACAGCAATGGTGTAGTACACTTCCTTCCGGAAAGAAATTCAAACGGAGCCATTTCTATGCTTGATTGATAGCTGTTATTATAGGAAAACTCTGCATATGGTAGACTTTCATCCCAACTGGATCCATAATCTAACGCACATGCTCTCAGCATATCCTCTAATATTTGATTGGTCCTTTCTGTCTGCCCATCTGTTTGCGGATGAAATGCAGTGCTGAATTCTAACCGAGTTTCCAGCGACTCGTGAAGTTGTCGCCAAAAGTGCAAAGTGAATTGAGTCCCTTTGTCAGATACGATACTTTTAGGTACCCCATGCAAACATACAATTCTATTCATGTATATCTTGGCTAACTTTGCACTTGTATAAGTGGCCTTTACTGGTATGAAATGGGCCACTTTTGTCAAGCGGTCAACGATAACCCATATAGAATCGTATCCGGATTTAGTCCTGGGCAGTCCGGTAATAAAGTCAATACCAATTTTATCCCATTTCCAATCCGGTATTGGTAGTGGTTGTAATAATCCTGCCGGTTTCTGATGTTCTGCCTTTACACGACTGCACACGTCGCACAAGGCAATGTGCTCTGCTATGTCCTTTTTTAAATTATTCCACCAAAACCTCTCCTTAACATCCATATACATCTTAGTATTGCTAGGATGAATTGAATATGGTGAGTTGTGCGCTTCTTGTAAGATCAACTTCTTAAGTTCAAGATCCTGCAGAACACAGATACATTTTTCGTACCATAAGATTCCTTGATCATCTACATGGAATCCTTTTGCCTTGCCTTCTCTAACTTTACTTCTGATTTCTTCTATTTCTTTGTCCAACTTTTGGGCTTCTTGAATTATGTCCATTAGTGTGGGTTGCACTTCCAAGGATGCAAGGTACCCTTTAGGCACTATCTCAAGTCTCAGCTCTCTAAATTGGGCACACAACTCCTCTGGTAACTCTCCTTTGTTGAGGCCATTTACATAAGCCTTGCGGCTTAATGCATCAGCTACGACGTTTGCCTTTCCAGGGTGGTATTGCAAACTTAAGTCGTAATCTTTGATAAGTTCTAGCCATCTTCTTTGTCTCATGTTGAGTTCTTTCTGTGTAAAAATGTATTTCAGACTCTTGTGATCAGTGAACATTTCACAACGTTTTCCCATGAGGTAATGCCTCCATGTTTTTAGGGCATGTACAACAGATGCCAACTCTAGATCATGAGTAGGATAGTTCACTTCATGATTTTTGAGTTGCCTTGATGCATAAGCTACAACTCTACCTTCCTGCATTAGTACACCTCCTAATCCTTGGTGAGATGCATCACAATATACTTGAAAGTCTTTCTCAAGGTCTGGCAAACATAACACTGGTGCTGACACAAGTCTCTTTTTCAATTCCTGAAAGCTGGTTTTGCAAGCTTCTGTCCAATTAAATTTCTTCTCCTTCTTTAGCAGGTCAGTCATGGGCTTTGCTATCTTAGAGAAATTTTCAATGAACCTCCGATAGTACCCTGCTAGGCCAAGGAAACTACGGATTTCCTTAACTGATTTAGGAGGTTCCCATTCTGTCACAGCTGCCACTTTTGCTGGATCAACAGCTATACCATTTCCAGATACTATGTGCCCAAGAAAACCAACTTCATTCAGCCAAAATTCACATTTGCTGAACTTGGCATAAAGTTTATGTTCCCTGAGTTTCTCTAGAATCAGGCGTAGATGTTCTTCATGTTCTTTGTTGCTCTTGGAATATACCAATATATCATCGATGAATACCACTACGAACTTGTCAAGGAATTCCATGAATACCTTGTTCATCATGTTCATAAAGTAGGCCGGTGCATTAGTCAATCCAAACGGCATCACTGTGTATTCATACAACCCATATCTAGTGGTGAATGCAGTCTTGGGTATGTCATGTTCTCTAATCTTTAGTTGAAAGTATCCTGATCGAAGATCAATTTTTGAGAACACACATGCTCCCTCTAGCTGATCGAAGAGATCATTTATTCTAGGCAGGGGATACTTATTCTTTATGGTCACTTCATTAAGTGAACGATAATCTATGCATAGCCTTTGACTTCGGTGCTTCTTCTCAACAAACAAGACTGGTGCTCCCCAAGACGACGAACTTGGTTGGATAAATCCATTTTACAACTGTTCTGCTAGCTGCTTCTTGAGTTCTTTTAACTCATCCATCGACATTTTATAGGGTCTCTTTGCTATAGGCCCCGTTCCTGGTAGTAGGTCTATTAGAAATTCCACATCCCTATCTGGTGGCATGCCTGGTAATTCCTCGGGGAACACATCTGGGTATTCCTTCACTATTGGCACACTGTCTAGGCTAACCCCCTTAAGATGATTAACCTTGCTCCCCTTGGGTTCAAAGTTAGACTTGAACCTGATCCTTTTCTTTTCTGGGGTGGTGAGCATAACAGTCTGCTTGGCACAATCAATCACCCCTTCATAACGGGTCAACCAGTCCATCCCTAATATAACATCTAATCCTTGGGACTCTAGGATTATTAAACTAACCGGAAACTTGTTCTTTCCAATTTCTAGGATTATCTGTCGGCACCCAGAATTTACTATCATTTCTCCACCCGGGGAGCTTACTTTAATGGGACATCCAATGGTTTCAGTGGAGAGTTCGTTTTTGATTACAAATGCTCTTGAAATGAATGAATGCGATGCGCCAGTATCGAAAAGGATAAGTGCAGGAAAGGAATTAATCTTGAACTTACCGATCACGGCATGAGATCCTTCTTGAATTTCCTCCACATTAATGTGATTCACATGACCCTTTTGGAATGGGTTTGGCTTAGCCCCATCAGTCTTCTTCTCTGGGCATTCATTAGCATAGTGCCCTGTCTTCTTGCACTTGAAGCATTCCACCTGACTGATATCTTTCTTTGCTGGCTGACTGTGACGATTCTGACTATTTTGGTTTCCATGGCCATGACCATTGTGGTTGTTCCTGAATCCACCTTTGTTATGCCCACGATGATTGTTTCCATCATGGTTGTGGTTATTGTTACGATGGTTATTATGATTCCCATTCTTGTGGAATCCTGAACTCCCACTTCCTTCAGCATGAGAGCGTTTGTGAGGAGATCCTGATCCAAACTTATCAAAATGGTGCTTCCTCTTTCTACCCTCCACTTGTTTCATCTTGTTTTCCAGGATGGTAGCTTTATCACACAAGGATTGATAAGTTGGAACATATGCAACAGATAGTTGCATAGAAATTTCATCATTCAGCCCATCTAGGAACTTCTCCTTTCTCTTTGCATCAGTGTCAACATCATCGGGTGCATAACATGACAAATTATTGAACTCTTCGATGTATTCAGAAATACTGCGGTGGCGTTGCTTGAGGTTATGAAACTCCTTTTTCTTCAACCCCATTATTCCAGAAGAGATGTGATTGGTGTGAAACCCATCTTCCAACATTGCCCAAGTCACTTCCTCAATAGGGTGGGTAATTTGGAAATTATCCCACCAAGCAGCTGCATGACCTTCCAATAAGTGTGCTGCAAATCTGACCTTTTCTGCATCCGTGCATCCAACCGTGACTAGGTCCTTATTCACAGAACGTAGCCAATCATTTGCTACCATGGGGTCAGTGGTACCCGAGAACTTAGCAGGTCTCAGTCTTAGATATCCGGTCAGCATATCCAGAGGTGGTGGATCATTCTGGTTGTTGTTATTGTTATTATTGTTGTTCTGATTCTGGGTTGCCATGAATTGAGTCATCATTTGCATCAATTGGGTCTGCGCAGCCATCATCTGCCGCATTCCATTTCCATTGACATCCTCATTGTTGCGTCAGCGAGGCATCTGTGGGTTTAATAAGGGTAAGTAATGATAGATAACCCCAAATAAAACAACAATCAAACAAACAAGCACATGCAAGTTCAACAACACAACAATGACAGAGTTTGCAAAAATAAACATACTAGCATAGTCACCCACAAGTCGGTATGACCTATGCAACTCAATAATAATAGAATGATAGGTAGATGGAATAGCATCACTACTCCTCCATGTCGACTTCCTCCTCCACTAGTGCAAGTCCTGCTGCTGCGAACCCTGCCTTGTATTCCTCCAAGCTTGTAGTCAGAGCATCGATCTTTGTCTGTAACTCTCTCTTCTGAGTGCGTAGCCTCTCTATCACATCGTGATCCACTTCCAGCTCAATGTCCTCAATCTCTAACTCGGTCTCCAAGTCTCTAATCTTCTTGTTCTTTTCCTGAACTCTCTTCTCTTGGCTCTTGAATTTCTTCTCTTAGTCTTCAAACTTCTTCTCCATTTCCTTGATTCGATTTTCCTGTTCCAGGAAGGCCTTGTCCTTCTCCTTAAGTTGGACTCATAGTTCGTCGTTGCTAAGCATCACACTAGTCCTATCAGTATCAAGGTGTCTAATAAGGCTCTCTAAATCCTGGAGGTAGTGACGCACGGGCTTGATGGAATCCTTAGTGGCCTCGTCCAACACAATAGGCTCTCCATCCTCGTCGCGCCTCCCAAAGAAATGGAAGTAGTGGCTCCTGATCTCAGAAGAGTGACGTCCACATAGGCGTCCCAATAGCTCCTGCATAGGAACGTCGAGGCCTCTCTCCATGTCATCATGGAGTATCTTGAAGGCAATCTCCCCAGTTTGGGGCTCTGTCTCACGTCCTGGCAGGGTAACTCTGAATCCGCATAAGTCCTTCCTCTGAAACTTCCTCAGCTGAAGTCCCTGAATGGTAGGGATTGGAGGAGCGAGCACTTGGACTAGCTCCAATAGGCGAGTCCCCTTGAAATCCTCGGCCGTGCTGTAGACAAAATTCGGCATCTTTTGCATAGTATGGAGAAAATTAGTAACACACAATAGAGAAAGTAAACACAAGTCACAAAATAAAAATCAACCAACAGAACATTCCAAGTAGCAATACATTATTCAACTCAAGCACGCAAGGTTCCAGACATAACTTATTTTTTTGCCATGCCACATAAGTTGGTATGATCAAAAAAAATGCTAACGTGATAAAACGCCAAGGTGGTGGTCCAACTAATAGCTCACTCCTTCTTAACCAAGGTGGCAATTTGGGTATCCTTGGGATCAATCTGCTTGTCTTGGTCACATAGCTCCAAAGCTAGGCCTATGATATCCTTACTTAGGCGTTTCACAGTGGCCTTTGAGTCTTGGACAAGACGCTTCTCCTCCTTGAGATCTTCCTGAGTATTGAATTCTATACTTGAGTCTCTCCCCAAGTTCCTTAATAGCTTTCCATGCAGCATTCCTTGCAGAGTCAAAGAATGACGGGTGCATTTCAGAGTTAGTGAACATGCAGAATCCCGTACTCTTGGAATCATCCTCCTTGTCTTTGTACAAATGGAGTTGCACCCACCAATACTCTTGTCCTTCGTCTATCACAGGAAATCCCTTGTACACGGCTTCACCATTCATCCCCAAGCCAAGCATGAGGTTCTTGAGTACATTGGGAAATTCTGTCTCACACTCCAGGGTCATAGTCATCAGTGGTCCCTTCTTGACAGATTCATTGATGGTGGACATCTAGAAAAATAGATGAGAAGGATGATTAGGGAAAGTTTTACGAGATGAAAAGACAAGTGTAAGGTTGGAATATAGAGTTATTTTTCCTAAGGGTTTTCCTTAGTCTAATCCATTCTAGGGTCACGAACCTACAGGCAACACGATGCTCTAATACCATCTGTAAGATCTCACCATAATAAGGTAAGATCCGTGTGATTGCAGTGCTAGTCCCTGGATCGAAATGCTAGCACCCACAGTTTAAGATGAAGTACACAGAAACAAAGGTCATTATTACATCGCATATCCAGGAATATAATGGTTCTTACAACTCACTTAGCCTAAGGCTAAGACACAAGTTCACATTACATAGCGTAATAATAATAGAGTCTTTAGTCTTCATGTGCCACAGACAAGCATGTCAAGTGTAGACCCGCAACCCTACTCATCATTAGAGTATCCTGCAACATAATAAGTTACATCCACAAGGGTCAATACATTTGGAATTGTATTGGCAAGTAATACCATAGATACTTAGTGTAATCCAACAACTACATGAATATATGGCTAAGTGGGGTTATGGCTGGCTTTGCAAAAGCTAGTTTAACTTATAGTTTTTGAAGAGTAAGTTTTTCTCATTCAAACTCTAGGTACCAATGATAGACATCACTGAACCTCTACCCATGTTCACCCACAAGTTTTTAATTTAGAGAAATTTGGATGAGGAGATTATTGAACTACTTCACTGTCTTGAGGCTCAGAAATTGTCCATAACCGGGGACACGGCTAAGTACTTAGTTTTACCCTCTCGAGAGGTGGTGCACTTTCCCCACAAGACTCGACATGCATCGAGACACTCTAGCATACGAAGTCTTTCATACGAAGTCTTTCAACTAGGAGATACTACCGAGATATAATCCATAGGATAGCATAGCATAGTAATATATAAATAATCCTACCATGATAAGATCTACCAAAATAACACTAGTGCAATGGTAAAAATAATAGGACCTAAGATGAAATATCACTTGCCTTGGTAGCTAGGGGAATAGGTACAATCCTCACAGCAACAAACTTCACAATCCACACAATCTACACAAGATCAATACAACAACAATAATTCAATCAATAAAACATTACAAAAACATGAATGCATGCAAAATGCAATGATATGAACACATCTCTATAACTTATAGAGTATACAGTACAGAGGGTAAAATACCTCATCTAAATGCATACGAAATACCCCAAAATGATTTATAGAACAATTTTTTGTGAGCAAAATACTCCTAAAAAGGTTCTGCCTATAATTCCAATTTTTCAGAGGCAAAAGTGGGAAACAAGGCCTCCATAATAAAGGTCTTATTTTTCTGAATCCATAGACACCAAATTTGCATTTTTCTGAATTGTGGAACAGAAGTTATGGATTTTCTAAGTTTAATACAAAATCATGTCTAATTTCTATTTAAACAGAAAATCCTGGGCGACGTGGTGCAACCTGATTGGTCCGTACCGGTTCGGTCGGATCGATCGCTGCGGGCCGTCAGATATTAAGTGACTACGGACGGATCTGATCAGCCCATACCGCTTCGGTCGCGATCTAATCCTAACCGCTGACGATAAATCTAACGGCTCCTATGGCCTGGCCGGGAACGGGCGGCGCTGACCAGCTGCGCGCGGAGGCGGAGCGTCGGCCGATGGCGGTCCGGTGGTTCTATAGGGGCAAGGAGACCGTGGACACATACCAGAGGTCGAGGCGGTCTCGATGGAGGTCACGATGGAGGGAGGGGTGCTCTGCCTCGATTTCGATCCCTCGCCGGAGCTCTGTCGACGGCGGAGCTCGTGTCCCAGCGTCGGTGATGATGATCTGGGGCTCGAACAGGCAAGAAGAGGGGTTAGTGAGGGGCGCCCGGGTCAGCATGATCTAGCAGAGGCTAAAAAGGGGCGGCTGGAACCTTAACCTCACCGAAGAACTCGACGGACGGCGGCGGCAGAGGGAGTTTCGCCGGAGTAGACCGTGTCCTCGACCTGGGGCAAGAGAAAGCACACGGCCGGAGTTAAAAGACGCGCCAGGACATGGCAAAGGAGATAGGGCAGAGAAGAGGGCGCGGCGCGGCCGGAGCTCACCGGAATCGTCGCCGGAGTAGCGGCGGTCAGCGGCGGTTCGAGCTGGTAATTGGGGAGCCTGGGGGCTCTCCGGGGGAAGTGGCTGAGGGGAAACGGAAGGGGAGTGAGAGGGGATTAAGAAGGAGTGATCTCCGTGGAGGATTAATGCGAGAAACGCTCGAATTTGAGCCGGGTTTAGAAACGGCAGAGGGAATGGGGCTGTTCATCGCCTGGGTTGAAGACGACGAGGTGGTGATGACGTGGCACAGGGCCCAGTGGTAAGTGGGAGGGGGTGGGTTGAGGGGGTGTGCAGAAAAACAGAGAGGGGGAGAGGGAGGCCGGGTGGGCTAGCTGGGCCGGTTGGGCCAAAAGGGCCAGAACTGCTGCTGCGGTTTAAAAACCTTTTCCCTCCCTTTTTATTTTTCTTTTTGAATTTCTTTTCTAGTTTGTTTGAATTTAGCAAAAGTGCTCCAAAAAGTCTCAAAATTTCACCAAATTTTTGGAGGACAAGTCTAATGCAATGTAGTACATGCCATGATGATTTGAATGCAATGATGAAGATTTTTAAAGAAAATTTTGGGATGTTACAGTTAGACTAAAACTGATCCCTTTCCAAGGATTGTCCTCATCTGATCGATCCAGCCACTACTAGCATGTGCAGAGCGCGGTTCATGAGTCTCAGATTCTTAACTCCTAGCCCTCTAAGGATCTTAGGTTCACACACACTTCTCCAGGCCACGGCGCACTGCCCCCTCCTTGGCTCCGCCTCCTCCGACCAAAAGAACCCTTTCTGAATCTTCTCAAGGTAATCAAACAGCCATGATGGCAAGTCAAGCGAAAGAATTGGATATATTGGAGTGGCATTTAGAGTGGTATTCAGCAGAATAAGCCTGTCGTTCTTCTGTAGAAGTCCAGCCTTCCAGGTTGGCAGGTGATTGGCCACTTTATCGACCAATGGTTGCAGCGTGCCCTTCGTCAGTCGCAGAGGCGAGAGTGGAAGACCCAAGTACTGAATAGGGGAACGGTTTCACCGGACATTGGAGAACTGCCATGACTGGGTTGTTGTCCACCTCGTTGCACCTGATCAGCGAGGCCAAGCTCTTTTCTATGTTGCATTTGAGCCCTGAAGCCTCCCCAAAGACTCGAAGGCGCTGTAGCGCCGCCGTCGCTTCCTCCGGTACAGGCCTGGCGAACAGCACCACGTCATCGGCAAAGAGTGATAGCCGATGACGGATGCCACAGGAGCCAAACCCGGCGAACAGCCCATGATTGTCCGCAAGCTTGAAGACAACATTCATGAAGTCCATCATTGTAATGAAGAGAGTTGGCAAGATGGGGTCGCCTTGCCTAAGGCCACGGGCATGCCAAAATCTAGCCCCAGCACATCCATTTACCAGCACACGCGTGTCTGCCGTGGATAGGAGCGCAACCAACCGACCAATCCATCATGGCCCAAAGCCTTTGTGATGAATCACCTGGATCAAGAATGGCCATGAGACCGAATCAAACGCCTTGGCCATGTCCAATTTAATCATGAGCGCCGGGACTTTCTTCCTGTGGAGTGTGCGGACAGACTGCTGAACCATGAAGAAATTATCTTGGATCGATCTCCCCTTGACAAACGCGCTTTGATTGGAATCCACCAGAGTAGGTAATACCTTGGCAAGCCTCAGCGACATTGCTTTCGAGTTGATTTTGTCAATGCGGTGAACCAAACTAATTTGCCGGTAATCCTGGATCTCCACCGCCCCTTCCTTCTTTGGCAGTAATGTGATGAATGCCTCATTAAGCCTCGCAAAGCCACGGTGATCAGCAGAATCGAAGCAAGAGATTGCTCTCATGACCGCGTCCCTGATCGTGGCCCAACAGCACTGGAAGAACCGCAGTGAAAAACCGTCAGGCTCAGGAGCTTTGTCAAGCGAGAGCGCCCGAATTGCCTCCCAGATTTCCTTCTCAGTGAAGGGCTGCCCCAGCTCGATGCCATCGATAGATTTGTCTTATGTTTTCTACTTTTCTGTTCTCCTTGACTTGCACGATGCAACTCCTTTCCTTTCCAATCACACCACATGAAGGAAACAGATCAATCGTCTATGCAAAATGAACCGTAAAAAAAGGTTCTCCTTTGCTCCCGCACACCTGAAGGCAAAACGTAGACAACCTCAGGTGAAAGGGCAGAGGAAGTCCGCGGTCTTGCGACAAGTACCGATCCGTGTTTTTTCCAGACGGGATCAATCCCAACTTGTTCCGATATGAACAAGTATGATCGATTTTTTCTTTTTTTTCCTTCGGAAGGCTTCTTAGCTAGGACCTTACGTACTTACGTACAGACTAGGACCGATTGTCCCCTTTTTTACATGCGCGCTGCACATACGTGACTTGTAAGTATCAACCAATCAGATCTTCAGTAAATCGTGGGACTCGTGGACTCTGGAAAGACCCGATCCCAGGTACGTGAGATAGCGATGAGTTGGCCCCCTTTCTTTTTGTTGCCCCCAATCGGATCTGAAAAAAAACAAAAGTAGATTGATAGGACTATGGCAACCCGATCGTGCTGAAACAATCGTCGACCTAGACGAACTTGGAGCGATCAGCGGCTTGACAAAAACATGCAACGCTTGGACTCCAAAACCGGTTTACGGAAATCAACGAGATCGACTTGCTGCCGAGGAAGAAAACAATCCAATCGAAAAACAGCCTGAAGAACAATCCGTGTATCAATCAATAGACAACACTCGCCGTGATCAACCCAGTAATCACATACCACATGATAAAGATCACGCCGATGACCGCAATGAATGCAACCTGAAGAAGAGGAACAAATCCAGTAAGCAACGTGGAGAAGATCACCACGCCTCAAACCAAATCACGATAATCCTTGATAAACACATGAACCTCCACAGCAACCTCAATATAATAGATAACACGGCATCGCCGTCCCTGGAGTAATGCGTCACCAAGCAACACACACAATAGTTTTAGACTAAAATTATGAACTCCCCTAAACCCTAGGCGTCTGACTCCTTTATATAGGAGGCCTGCAACAAGTCGGTTGGACAGACCTAAACCGAACACACAAACCGACTTGACCCTAACCTGGACTCGGACTCAATAACATACAACAATGTTTGACACAACCTAAAGAACTATCATTACATATCGTAGGTCGTCCTGGCGTGCCAATCATCAATGGGATCCCGCATCACTAGCTCTACTTGGGCCTCCTTTTACACCAAAAGGGGACACCATAGGGGTCGAAATACATGCGGTGGTGTCACCTTGCCATGCGGCTGGCCTTGGACTACGACCTGGCTAGGTGCTCCTGCCTTCGCAACACGCATCGCTCGGAGTCTATCTGGTGCAGACTGATGCTAGGACGTGTACTTGTCCCCGGTGGCTTCCCAGGGTCGTCCTGCCATCGGGATGCTGTCGGGATCCTGTGAGAGGACCTTCCTGAGCCCTTCGCATGGTCACCAATTCTGGGTCGCGCACCGCCCACACACCTCGGGCGACCCCGATTCCCGCAGATGCAACAGTAGCCCCTGGACGCATCTTAATCTAGGTGGGGCAGGCTGGGCCTGCGTCCTGACATGCAGGGTGTGCGACCCGAGCGGGGCGACCGAGTTTCACTGGGATGGAGGTCAAGTGCTATCTCGAGTGTGGCTCCTGGATTTAGGGGCATGTTCCTCTTTATATAGCCTCACCCCATGCGTCGTTGCCCCTCCCTCTCTGCTATAGAGCACATCGGCTGCCTAGCTTCGTCTTCCTCCAGGATGCGTCGTTTCGCCCCTCGATCTCCCCTAGTAGATCCGCCATCCTGCTCCTCGGAGGTTGAATCTCTCCATTAAGGAAGGGTCACCCGGGAGGCGCCTTGAGGGATGATGGATCTTCAAGCGACCATCCTTCCATGAGATGGCCTTGTCTCGTTGGCTTTGAGTTCTTCCTGATGTTGGTTCGTGACCCTGATGGAGTTCTAGAACTCCCTAAGGCGGTGGTTGAGGCCTTCGCATACGACTTCCCCCGCTCAACGTGGTTGGTGGCTGAGGGATGCAGTTGCAGGGCGATGTTGTTGAAGATCTTTCTCAGCGCTTATGAGAAGTTATGCTTTGGGAACGGGAGCTTCGCGTCGTCCCACTACATGGAGCTTGGTGACCTCAATTTTTTTCCTTTGACTGCACGGCGATTTTAGAGTCAAAGCTTCTGACCTCTACCAAAGGCGTGTGGAGTTCAGGCTAGATGGTGTCAAGAGTTGCTAGATATGTACTTATTGTTGCTTTTGACGTCTCGAATCTTTCCCCCTTGTAACCAAAGCTCCCCTTTATGGGGAAACCATGGAATGAAAAAAATGAAATGATTTAGTCAACTGCCCCTTTGGCTTCTTCTTTCTTTGTCGCGATCCCATCTTTGGCCTATATATAGTCCACCCCCTCCATATAGTAACCATTGACTTGATATTTGAAACTAGAAGAAACACTTGTGGATCTATCTAATTCTAGTCTCATGCTCCTTTGACAAAGGAGTACTAAATATCCCCCACCGCTTGAACTTTACCTCATGCGTTAAAGTTGTACAAGGCCACTCGCTTGCCGTGCCTGTTAGAGAGAGATCCTTGCCCACCACCGATCCTAGGGATTTTCTCAGATCGGTTGCCGTCGGTGTGAGATATTCGTGTGTATTGTGTTTCACGGGTGCGTGTGTTCACCATGTTCTTCTTGCATGAGTTCATAGATTTCATCCTCTCCCTCACCCTCCACTTTTCCCTGCTTCGATTTCCAAGGGATTCATGAACGATCGGGCAACCCCAAGGGGTCAATCCTAACAAGCTTTTTACCCAAGTTTAGGTCTCTAGTGAGGGGAGCCCTACGTCATGGAATTGTCTACTATCTGATTAACACTCGAATACAACAATTTCCTTCTCTCGGGGGTTCTCTACTCTAAGCCAACTGTCCCCTAGCTCTACTTGGGCCTCCTTTTATACCAAAAGGGGACACCACAGGGGTCGAAATACATGCGGTGGTGTCACCTTGACATGCAGCAGGCCTTGTCCTACAACTTGGCTAGGTGCTCCTGCCTTAGCATCATGCATCGCTCGGAGTCTACTTGGTGCAGACTGACGCAAGGACGTGTTCTTGTCCCCGGCCGCTTCTTGGGGTCATCCTACCGTCGGGGGTGCTGTCGGGATCCTCTGAGAGGACCTACCTGAGCCCCCCGTGTGCTCACCAATTCTGGGTCGCGCACTGCCCGCACGCCCCAGGGCACCCCGATTCCCGCATATGCGACAGTAGCCCCCAGACGCATCTTAGTCTAGGTGGGGAAGGCTGGGGCTATGTCCTGACATGCAGGGGGTGCGACCCGAGCGGGGTGACCGATTTTCACCGGGATGGAGGTCGGGTGCTATCTCGAGTGTGGCTCCTGGATGCAGGGGCATGTTCCTCTTTATATAGCCTCACCCCATGCGTCACTGCCCCTTCCTCTCCACTGTAGAGCACAATGACTGCCTGGCTTCGTCTTCCTCTAGGATGCATCATTTCACCCCTCGATCTCCCCCGCTAGATCTGTCGTCCTGCTCCTCGGAGGGTGAATCTCTCCATTCAGGAAGGGTCACCCGAGAGGCAGGGGAGGCGCCTTGAGGGATGATGGATCTTCAAGCAACCATCCTTCCATGAGATGGCCTTGTCTCGTCGGCTTTGAGTTCTTCCTGATGTTGGTTCATGACCCTGAGGGAGTTCTTGAACTCCCCAAGGCGGTGGTTGAGGCCTTCGCGGGCAACTTCCCTCGCTAAGCGTGGTTGGTGGCCGAGGGATGCGGTTGCAGGGTGATGTCAGTGAAGATCTTTCTCAGTGCTTATGAGAGGTTGTGCTTTCGGAAGGGGAGGGGCTGCTTCATGTCGTCCCACTACATGGAGCTTGGCGACCTCAAATTTTTTTCCTTCGACGGCCATGGCAAATTCGTAGTCAAAGCTTTTGACCCTACCTATGGCGCGTGGAGTTCAGGCTAGATGGCATTAAGAGTTGCTAGATCTGTAGTGCCTGTTGCTTTTCTCGTCTCAAATCTTTTCCCCTTGTAACCAAAGCTCCACTTTATGGGGAATCCATGGTATGAAAAACTATGAAACGATTTAGTGAAATGCCCCTTTAGCTTCTTCTTTCTTGTCGCGATCCCATATTTGGCCTATATATAATACACCCCTCCATATAGTAACCATCGACTTGATATTTGAAATTAGAAGAAACCCTTGTGGATCTACCTAATTCTAGTCTCATGCTCCTTTGACAAAGGAGCACCAAATATCCCCTACCTCTTGAACTTTCCCTCGTGCGTTAAAGTTGTAGAAGGCCTCCCGCTTGTCGTGTCGGTTAGAGAGAGATCCTTGCCCACCACCGATCCTATGGATTTTGTCAGATCGGTTGCCGCCGACGTGAGCTATTGGTGTGTATTGTGTTTCATGGGTGCGTGTGTTCATTGTGTTCTTCTTGCGGGAGTTCGTAGATTTCATCCTCCCCATCACCCTCCACTCTCCCTCGCTTCGATTTCCAAGGGATTCATGAAAGATCGGGCAACCCCAAGGGCTCAATCCTAACAAGCTATTTACCCAAGTTTAGGTCCGTAGTGAGAGGAGCCCTACGTCATGCCATTGTATACTATCTAATTAACACTCGAATACAACGGGTTCCTTCTCCCGAGGGTGCTCTACTCTGAGCCAACTGTCCCCTAGCTCTACTTGGGCCTCCTTTTATATCGAAAGGGGACACCACAGGGGTCGAAATACATGTGGTGGTGTCACCTTGCCATGAAGTTGGCCGTGTCCTACAACCTGGCTAGGTGCTCCTGCCTTAGGATCACGCATCGCTTAGAGTCTACCTGGTGTAGACTGACACTAGGACGTTTACTTGTGCCTAGTGGCTTCCCGGGGTCGTCCTGCCTTGGGGGTTCTGCCAGGATCCTATGAGAGGACCTTCTGGGCCCCCCACGTGGTCACCAATTCTGGGTCGTGCACCGCCCCCACGCCCTGGGGCACCCCGATTCCCGCACATGTGACAGTAGCCCCCAGACGCATCTTAGTCTAGGTGGGGCAGGATGGGGCTGCGTCCTGACATGTACGGGGTGCGTCCCGAGCGGGGCGACCGAGTTTCATCGGGACGAAGGTCGGGTGCTATATCGAGTGTGGCCTTGTCTTCCTCCATGATGCATCGTTTCACTCCTCGATCTCCCCCGCTAGATCCACTGTCCTGCTCCTTGGAGGTTGAATCTCTCCATTCAGGAAGGGTCACCCAGGATGTTGAGGGCAAACCTCTAGTGTGGCCCGATCTTTCACGAATCCCGTTCAAATCGAGGGTGGAGTTCGGGGGAAGGGGAGGTGTAGGAATACGATGAACTCACGCACGAAGGACACAATGAAAAAACTCACGCAAAACCACGATACACACCAATAGCTCACGTCGGTGATGAGCGGTCCGGCGCAATCCCTAGGATCAGCGTCGGGCGGAGGACTCTCTCTCGAACTGGCACGGAGAGAAGGAAGACTCAGTGAGGTATTGACGTCTAGGCAAAGGGACTACGATGCCTAGGCCTTGTACAACGCGGAGCCATGATGCAAACTCCAGCGAGGTTTGTGATATTTGGTGCTCCTTTATCAAAGGACCATGAGGCAAGAACTAGATAGATCCACAAGGGGTTTCCACTAATTCAAAATATCATGCCGGGGGCTTACAATAGAGGTGGGGGATTATATATAGGCCAGCCACAAGTTCAGGGGTAATTTAGGCAACTAAAATATCAAAAGCATGCATTACAAGGCCAAAGGGCCGAGCTGGGACGTGCAGGCCTTAGGCCGTCCGTTAGTACCGGTCTGCTGAATGGTAGTACCTGTAAGTAATGGTAGCATCGCTTGCAGGTACCGGTGCGGGCAGAGGCTATGGCGGGGTCTTCAGACGCGGGCGGTAGCACCGCTCGATGAATGCGGCAGTACCGGTTGAAGCCGGTGGTACCGGTTAGGTCTAGGGCGGATGGCGGGAGCTCTCTGTCCGGGGTGGTAGTTCCCGGTGCTCCAGACGGCAGTACCGCTTGGACGGTAGTACCGCTCCTCGGGGCTGGTAGTACCTCTTGGACCTGGCAGCTGCTGGCTGCTGTCTCACTCCACTAGCTCGTGTCTTCATAGCTAATGATGCATAGTGTCGAGGATGGAAGTAGCAATCCATCCAGGGGTGTGTCGAAGTTACATGGGTATAGGAGTGAGTTCACTTTAGCTTGGAGGAGCTTGGATCGAGCGCGAGTCATAGGTCCACTTGGGGAACTTGGTGGTGTTGATGTAGATGCGTCCATAGGACGGGCTACATCAGCTCCCCCTTGGGAAATAGTCGTACTCGACTCTTCATGGTTATCATCTTGAACATCTCCATGGTAGGGTGAAAGGTCCTTGACATTGAACGTATTTCTTGCAAGGTACTTGGAGGTCGGAATGTCAATGATGTAGGCGTTGTTGTTGATTCTCTTTAGTACATTGAAGGGACTATCTCCTTGAGGCTTGAGCTTGGAATCACGTTCTTTGGAGAAAAGTTCCTTGCTTAGGTGTATCCACACAAGGTCACCTTCTTAAAAGATGATATCCTTCTTATCACATTCTTCGTGAAGCTTCTTCATAGCGTTGGCGCGCTTGTCGACATCCATGTTGCTGAGCTGATGAAGAGGTAGTGGTAGGCTATCGAGCGCAGTGAGGGGCTCGAAACCATAGACGATCATGAAGGGAGTCATCTTTGTTGTGGAGTGCTTTGCACGGTTGTAGGTGAACTCGGTGTGTGGAATACATTCCTCCCAATTCTTGAGGTTTTTCTTGATCAACACACAAAGGAGAGTCCTGAGGCTTCAGTTGACAACTTTAGTTTGGCCATCGGTTTAGGGATGCGATGCGGATGAAAAGAGTAGCTTGACCCTGAGCTTTGCCATGAGGGTCTTTCATAAGTACCTCAAGAATTTTACGTCGTGGTCGGAGAGGATTATTCTTGGCACACCGTGAAGACGGACGATTTCCCTGAAAAACAGATTTGCAACATGTGAAGAATTGTCGGTCTTATGGCACGGTATGAAGTGTGCCATTTTGGAAAAGTGATCCACGACAACAAATATAGAATCACGGCCATGCTTAGACCTAGGTAATCCTAATACAAAATCCATGCTAATGTCGAACCAAGGTGTATGAGGAATAGACAATGGCATATAAAGACCATAAGGGTTAGCTTGCGACTTAGCTTGAACACATGTCGTGCATCGTTGAACGTAGCGCTCCACGTCACGCTTCATCTTCGGACAAAAGTAGTGAGTGTAAAGCATGTCCGATGTCTTGTCATGTCCAAAGTGACCCATGAGGCCTCCACCATGAGATTCTTAGAGAAGCAAAAGTTGAAGAGATGACTTCAGAATGCAAAGCTTGTTTTCTTGAAAAAGGAAGCCTTTATGCAAATAGAAATCATCAACTCCTTTATCAATGGAGCACTTTGCGAAAATTGGTTCAAAGAATGGGTCGGAAGAATACAAAGGTTTTATTTCCTCAAGACCCAACACGTTGACTTCAAGTCGAGTAAGAAGGTTTGTGTGCTTGCGAGGCAAAGTGTCTGCAACTACATTATCTTTGCCCTTCTTATAATTGACAATGTATGGGAAAGACTCCATAAATTCAACCCACTTAGCGTATCTCTTGCTCAAGTTAGCTTGGCCTTTTGAGATATTTCAATGACTCATGGTCGGAATGTATGATAAATTCTTTGGGCCATAGGTAGTTTTGCCAAACTTGAAGAACACGAACTAAGGCAAAAAGCTCTTTGTCATAAATTGGATAATTAAGGTGAGCACCATCAAGTTTGGCTGACGTGCATTTTTCATAAGGACTCCTCCAATGCCAATACCACTAGCATCACACTCTATCTCAAAAGTTTTAGTGAAATCCGGTAACCCAAGAAGAGGTGCTTTGGTGAGCCTCTTTTTAAGTTCATCAAAAGCTTTTTGTTGAGCTTTGCCCCACACGAAGGTTATATTATTTTTCGTCAACTCGTTGAGAGGACAAGAAATGGTTGAAAAGTCTTTCACAAAGAGACGATAGAAATCGGCCAACCCATGAAAACTTCGGAGTTGACTCACATTTTTTGGGATGGGCCAATCTCGTATGTCCTTTACTTTGGACACATCAACTTCAATGCCCTTCGAAGAAACAACAAATCCAAGAAAAATCAACTTTTCTTTAGAAAAAGTGCACTTGGGAAGATTAGCATAAAGCTTTTCATGTCGAAGGATTTGCAAAATTTCCTTGACGTGTGTAAGATGGTCCGCAAGTGATTGCTATAAACAAGTATATCATCGAAATAGACAATGACACTCTTGCCAATGAGAGAACACAAAATATGATTCATGAGGCGCATGAAGGTGGATGGGGCATTAGATAAGACAAAGGGCATAACCAAACATTCATAGAGACCAAGTTTGGGCTTGAAGGCAGTTTTCCACTCATCAACTTCAGCCATGCGTATTTGATGGTAACCACTACAAAGATCAATTTTCGAAAACATAGTGGCTCCACACAACTCATCAAGCATGTCTTCGAGACGTGGTATGGGATGTCGATAACGTACGGTGATAGCATTGATTGGACTGCAGTCCATGCATAACCGTAATGTATCATCCGTTTTTGGAACAAGAATCATGGGTACGGCACTTGGACTAGTGCTAACTTGGATCAAACCTTTAGAGACGAGTTGGTTAATTTGGCGTTCAATCTCCTTTGTCTCCTCCGGGTTCATGCGGTAAGCGGCATGATTTGGAAGTGGTGTGTCGGGGATGAGGTCAATGCGATGTTCGATGTCGCAAAGAGGAGGTAGTCCATGTGGAAGTTCTTCGGGGAACACATCCTTGAATTCCTGCAAAACAATCATCAAAGATGGAGGAACATTGCTTAATTCATTAGTTCCTTGCGTCCCTTCAAATGAGGACATAGTGCAAGATGGATGGGTGGTTCACATCCCTCATCTCACTTTTGGTGGCAAGGAGAACACTCTTAGTTTTTTTCACTCGAGTTTGGCTTGTGGCTCTCACTCACTATGAGGTGGTTCTCTTGCTCACCGCTCTTCTCACAAGGAGGTGTTGTGGTTTGCACCCTCGCTAAAGCCTTTGCATTGTCCCCAAATTATTTGGCTAGGAGTCATTGGTTGCAAAACACATGTTTTGTTGAGCCATCTCAAGGTGTACACATTGGTGCGACCATCATGTAGAGTAGCCTTGTCGAATCGCCATGGTCGACCAAGCAACATGTGGCAAACCGTCATTGGAACCATATCACATTCCACCGTGTCTTTGTATGGCCCAATAGCGAAGGTTGTTGAAGCGGTATGCTTAATCTTCACGGACCCTTGTTCACTTAGCCATTGCACGTGGTAGGGGTGCTTATGAGGATCTGGGATGAGGTTGAGCTTCTCACACAACTCGGTGCTAGCAAGGTTGTGGCAACTCCCTCCATCGATGATCACTTTGATAGATTTTCCATTGATGCCGGCTCGTGTTTGGAAGATATTTGAGCATTGGTCTTCATGCTCTTGTGTTTGAGTGGTCAAAATCCTTCTGACGACAAGCGATGGACTTGCGTCATGTTCACACATAAGAAGTTATTGGTCATCTTCCACTCGTTGCCTTTCCATTGCTTCCTTGACACAAGCATCAAATTCATCTTCACTCAAGTACTCTTCATCGCCATTGTCATGGATGAACAATACCTTCTTGTTTCCACATTCGGCCGACATGTGTCCTTTGCCTCCACACTTTTAGCATTCATCGTTGAAAGGTGTGTCACTCTTTTCTTGTTTACCACTTGGGGGCAGTTTTCCTTTGAGGAAGTGTGGGCTTGAAGGGAAGGCTTGGAGGTACTTGATGAGCTTCCATTGATGGTTGTTGGCGTAGCTGTTGAAGCTTGCTTGTAGGTGAAATACGTCTTGGGCTTGTTGTACTTTATGTCCTCTTTCACTTGATGTTCGGCCTTTGTTGCGATGTGCACAAGCTCAACCATGTTGTTGTATGTTTGGAACTCGATGATGTGCTTTATTGGGTGGTTCAAGCCAATCAGGAAATGTGCCATAGTTTGCTCCTTGCACTCTTCAATGTTGGCACAGATCATATTGAGTTCCATTTTCTTGAGGTACTCTCCACGGTCTTTGTCCCTTGGCACATCGATTGAAGGTTGTTGAAGAGGTCACGCGTGTAGTGCACGTGAACACAATAGGATCTCATGTGAGCCTTCATGTCATGCCAAGTTGTCATTGGTGGCTCTTGTCATGCGTCACGAGCAACTTGAACTTGTTCCCACTAAAGGTTGGCGTAATCATCAAACTCAAGTGAAGCCATGGCGACCAACTTCTCGTTGCTATAATTGTGCATGCGGAAGATCTTGTCGACTTTGAGTGCCCATGAGAGATAATCTTCGGGTTCATTCGATCCGATAAACTTGGGCATTGTGAACTTGAGCTTGCAGAAAGTTCTTTCATCATTGCGGTCATTACGACGAACTTGGTGACCTTGTTGATGATCTTTTGGTTGGGGAGGTGGAAATTTATTGTCGCGACCTTGTTGAGGTTCTTTCTCTTGCTCTTGGCATGGTTGATGATGAAGAGGAGGCTTGTTCCTTGGTTGGTGATGTGGATTAGGCGCACGGGCCTCATGACGAAGATCATGGTCTTGACCCTCTTGACGTGGTGGGAATAGCTCAACTTGTACCACTTGGCGCTCCATGTTTTAATGTGGTGGAGGAGGCGCCTCAGGATGACCATGGTGTCGGTGCGGATGTTCATGACGGTGATAACGAGGAGGATCTTGGAGATCTTCACATCGATGACGAGCTTGATTCTCCAAATTGGAGGCATCACTTGTTGTGTAAAGTATGTGTCGCGGGCGATGGTGGTGGATTTGTGGTTGCACTCACGGTTCTTCTTGCGGTTGTGTTTGTTGGATCACTAGTGCCCTTGCGTGATGATGGTGTGCTTCTTGCCTTGCTTGTGGCCTTGAAGAGAAATCACCATCATAGCTTGACGTTGCCGCGTGCCATGGGGAAGGCACATAGTTCGAAGAGGTTCCATCTTCAACCACGGCGGCGTCATTGCGTCTTGGAGTACTTGGATGAAGATCTTGTGAATAGGTGCATGATAACGCAAATAACTTGAAGAGCTTGATGCGCGTGAACGTGGTCTTGCCATTCCGTCGATGAGGACACGGAGCTTGTCATTTGTTTCGGCGACAGAGCGTTGGAGAACTTCATTTTGATGGCCAAAGTTGTGATGCATTTCGTGCATTTGCCTTTGAAGGCCATCGAAGCGGTTGTCGATGTTCTTGAACTCGGCTTGCATCTCGCCAAACTATTCGTCTTGACGTGTTTCGAGAGTTTGGCAATGATCACGGAACTCTTGTCAGAAGATGAAATGGCTTCCGCGCATCATGTACGGTCCATGTTCTTCTTCTTGTGAAGGTGGTTGGCTCGACTCACCATGCCTATCCATCATGCAAAGCACACAAGGTTGTATATTGAAGTGGAATATGGTGTTGTTAGCCTTGTACCTCACCTTGGGGATTGCACCGAACTAGAAACCACAAGCGAGAGCTATAAGCGTGCAAAGTGAAATCGCAAAGAAACCTCACACTAAAGAAAGAACTAACTCTCACAAGCTTTTGGTGGAAGATTAGGGTTGTGGAAAACCAAACGAAACGATCCAAAGAAAAGGTTTTTGTCAAAAGTGGTAGAGAATCAAAGATCAAAAGCAAAAAGGAAACGATCCACAAAACACAAGGATACACACACGTGGAGATGGATGTGGTTAGCACGACTATAAAATGAGCACAAAAGGTCCTAATGAAGACTACGCTCGGTGTCGTTCCAACTCAAGGAGAGACCACAACTCGTTCGCCAAAAGAGAAATAAGCAACAGATTTGCGCACTTGCCTTGGTCGTGCTCTATCTCTCTATTTGCTTACAAGCTTGAGGTTCTCTCTGCATTGGGAGACTTTGTATCTTTTCTATTTTTTATTTATTTTTATTCTTTTTCTCCCTTTCTATACTACTATGTTAACTTTTCTATTTGCTTCAATCCTCTCACTTCTCCAAGGGCAAGTGCACAATGCTTAGGCAAACACAAAATGAGTTGCTCTCATAGGATAGATACACACTAAGGAAGAAGGGTTAACAAGGTGGAGCAAGTTATACCTTTGGTATTGTTGACGACTTGCTACTGGTGTTTGGGATGCTGTTCGAGTGTCGCGGTGTCGAGGAGAGCATAGAGTATAGCAGATGCGGAAGCTTATTGTTAGGAAGGCAACACGCACGCGAAACACAAAAAACCAATACTAAAAATAACGAACCAAAATTGGTGGTGAAAATTTCTTGTCTGACAGGGGCGGTAGAACTGCCCAAAATGGCCGGTAGTACCGGTGACCGGTAGTACCGCTGGGATCAGCCAGTAATATCGCTCGCTGGTAGTACCGCTCGTTCGGCAGTAGTACCGCTGAACGGATTCCTGGGCGCGTCAATCTCGAATTCTAGCGCAAACACGGCCCAAAAATCCTCAAATCGGCGGAAATCTGAACAAAATGGGGTTAGGAACACACAAAGAAGGTAGATCGATACCCCAAGCAACAAATCTATGGAACAAAACCACAAAAAACTCACCAAATAAGAGATCGATCCGAAGGCAATATTGGGGCTCTTCTTTTTTGGGGAATTTTAGAAATTATGGTAGATAGAAGAAAAATTGGTGGGGGAATTTGTGAGCAACAAAGCTCTTGATACCAATATGTTGAGGGCAAACCTCTAGGGTGGCCCGATCTTTCATGAATCCTATTCGAATCGAGGGTGGAGTTTGGGGGAAGGGGAGGCGGAGGAATACGATGATCTCACGCACAAAGGACACGATGAACACACTCACGCAAAACCACGATACACACCAATAGCTCAAGCCGGCGGTGACCGGTCCGACGCAATATCTAGGATCAACGTCGGTTGGAGGACTCTCTCTCTAACCAGCATGGTGATAAGGGAGACTCGGTGAGATCTTGACATCTAGGCAAAAGGGACTCCGATTCCTAGGCCTTGTACAACGCGGAGGCACGATGCAAACTCTAGCAAGGTTTGTGATATTTGGTGCTCCTTTATCAGAGGAGCATGAGGCAAGAACTAGATAGATCCACAAGGGGTTTCCACTAATTCCAAATATCATGCCTGGGGCTTACAATAGACGTAGGGGACTATATATAGACTAGCCACAAGTTCAGGGGTAATTTAGGCAACTAAAATATCAAAGACGTGCGTTACAAGGCCAAAGGGCCGAGCTGGGACACGCAGGCCCTAGGCCGTCTGGTAGTACCAGTCTGCTGACTAGTACTACCGGTACGTCACGGTAGCACCGCTTGCAGGTACCGGTGCGGGCAGAGGCTGTGGCCGGGTCTTCAGACATGGGCAGTAGCACCGCTCGATGGATGGGGCAGTACCGGTTGAAGGCGGTGGTACCGCTCGCTGGTACTGGTTAGGTATGGGGCGGCTAGCGGAAGCTCTCTATCCGAGGTGGTAGTTCCGGGGGCTCCAGGCGGTAGTACCGCTTGGATGGTAGTACCGCTCCTCGGGGCTGGTAGTATCGCTTGGACCTGGCAGCTGTTGGCTGCTGTCTCACTCCACTGGCTTGTGTATTCAAACCTGATGATGCATAGTGTTGGGGCATGAAGTAGCAAGCCATTCAGGGGTGTATCGTAGTTACATGAGTATAGGAGCGAGTTAACCTTATATTGGAGGATCTTGGCTCGAGCGCGAGTCATAGGTCCACTTGGGCAACTTGCTGGTGCAGATGTAGATGCGTCCGTAGCGGGCTGCATCACGGGAGGTAGGGGAGGCGCCTTGAGGGATGAAGGATCTTCAAGCGACCATCCTTCCATGAGATGGCCTTGTCTCATCGGCTTTGAGTTATTCCTAATGTTGGTTCGTGACCCTGAGGGAGTTCTAGAACTCCCCAAGGCGGTGGTTGAGGCCTTCGCATGCGACTTTCCCCACTCAGCTTGGTTCAGCGCTTATGAGAGGTTGTGCTTTGGGAAGCGGAGGGGCCTCTTCGCGTCATCCCACTACATGGATCTTGGCGACCTCAATTTTTTTCCTTTGACGGCCATGGCGATTTCAGGTCAAAGGTTTTGACCTCTACCAAAGGCGTGTGGAGTTCATGCTAGATGGCGTCAAGAGTTGGTAGATATGTACTGCATGTTGCTTTTTTCATCTCATATCTTTTCGCTTGTGTAACCAAAGCTCCTCTTTATGGGGAAACCTTGGTATGAAAAACAATAAAATGATTTAGTCAACTGCCCCTTTGGCTTCTTCTTTCTTTGTTGCGATCCCACCTTTGGCCTATATATAGTATGCCCCCTCCATATAGTAACCATCGACTTGATATTTGAAATTAGAAGAAACCCTTGTGGGTCTACCTAATTCTACTCTCATGCTCCTTTGACAAAGGAGCAAAAAATATGTCCCACCTCTTGAACTTTGCCTCATGCGTTCAAGTTGTACAAGGCCTCCCGCTTGCCATGCCGGTTAGAGAGAGAGAGAGAGAGAGATCCTTGCCCACCACCGAGCCTAGGGATTTTGTCGGATCGGTTGCCACCGGCATGCGCTATTGGTGTGTATTGTATTTTGTGGGTGTGTGTGTTCATCGTGTTCTTCTTGCGTGAGTTCGTGGATTTTATCCTCCCCCTCACTCTCCAATCGCCCCCGCTTTGATTTCCAAGGGATTCATGAAAGATCAGGCAACCCTAAGGGGTCAATCCTAACAAGCTTTTTACCCCAGTACAAGTCCGTGGTGAGCGGAGCCCTGTGTCATGCAATTGTCTACTATATGATTAACACTCGAATACAACGGGTTCCTTCTCCCGGGGGTTCTCTACTCTAAGCCAATGTGCCCTAACTCTACTTAGGCCTCCTTTTATACTGAAAGGGCACATAACAGGGGTCGAAATACATGTGGCCGTGTCACCTTACCATGCGGCTGGCCTTGTCCTACAACCTGGCTAGGTGCTCCTGCCTTAGCATCACGCATCGCTCGGAGTCTACCTAGTGCAGACTGACGCTAGGGCGTGTACTTGTCCCTGGCAGCTTCCCAGGGTCATCCTGCCATCAGGGGTGCTGCTGGGATCCTGTGAGATGACTTTCCTAAGCCTCGCGTGGTCACCAATTCTGGATCGCGCACTGCCAGCATGCCCCAGGGCACCCCAATTCCCGCAGATGCGACAGTAGCACCCGGACGAATTTTAGTCTAGGTCGGGCAGGCTGGGGCTGCATCCTGACATGTAGGGGGTGCAAACCGAGTAGGGCGATCGAGTTTCCCCGGGATGGAGGTCGGGTGCTATCTCGAGTGTGTCTCCTGGATGCAGGGGTGTGTTACTCTTTATATAGCCTCACCCCATGCGTCGTTGCCCGTTCCTCTCCGCTGTAGAGCACAATGGCTGCCTAGCTTCGTCTTCCTCCAGGATGCGTATTTTCACCCCTCGATCTCCCTCACTAGATCCGTTGTCCTGCTCCTCGAAGGGTGAATCTCTCCATTCAGGAAGAGTCACTCGGGACGCAGAGGGGCGCCTTGAGGGATGATGGATCTTCAAGCGACCATCCTTCCATGAGATGGCCTTGTCTCGTCGGCTTTGAGTTCTTCCTGATGTTGGTTCATGACCCTGAGGGAGTTCGAGAACGCCCTAAGGCGGTGCTTGAGGCCTTCGCAGGCGAGTTCCCCTGTCAGCGTGGTTGGTGGCCAAGGAATGTGGTTACAGGGCGATGTCGGTGAAGATCTTTCTCAGCGCTTATGTGAGGTTGTGCTTTGGGAAGGGGAGGGACCGCTTCACGTCGTCCCACTACATGGAGCTTGGTGACCGCAACTTTTTTCCTTCGACGGCCACGGTGATTTCAGAGTCAAAGATTTTGACCTCTACCAAAGGCATGTGGAGTTCATGCTAGATGGCATCAAGAGTTGCTAGATCTTTTGCTCCCTGTTGCTTTTGTCATCTCGAATATTTTCCCCTATGTAACCAAAGCTCCCCTTTATGGGGAAACCATGGTATGAAAAACAATGAAACGATTTACTCAACTGCCCCTTTGGCTTCTTCTTTCTTTGTCATGATACGATCTTTGGCCTATATATAGTCTGCCCCCTCCATATAGTAACCAACGACTTGATATTTGAAATAAGAAGAAATCCATGTGGATCTACCTAATTCTAGTCTCATGCTCCTTTGACAAAGGAGCACCAAATATCTCCCACCTTTTGAACTTTGCCTCGAGCGTTGAAGTTGTACAAGGCCCCCGCTTGCCATGCTGGTTAGAGAGAGACAGATCCTTGCCCACCACCGAGCCTAGGGATTTTCTCGGATCGGTTGCCGCCGGCATGCACTATTTGTGTGTATTGTGTTTTGCGGGTGCGAGTGTTCATCTTGCATAAGTTCGTGGATTTTATCCTCCCCTCACCCTCCAATTGCCCCCGCTTCAATTTCCAAGGGATTCATGAAAGATCGGGCAACCCCAAAGGGTCAATCCTAACAAGCTTTTTACCCCAGTACAAGTCCGTGGTGAGCGGAGCCCTGTGTCATGCAATTGTCTACTATATGATTAACACTCGAATACAACGGGTTCCTTCTCCCGGGGGTTCTCTACTCTAAGCCAAATGTGCCCTAACTCTACTTAGGCCTCCTTTTATACTGAAAGGGCACATAACAGGGGTCGAAATACATGTGGCGGTGTCACCTTACCATGCGGTTGGCCTTGTCCTACAACCTGGCTAGGTGCTCCTGCCTTAGCATCACGCATCGCTCGGAGTCCACCTAGTGCAGACTGACGCTAGGGCGTGTACTTGTCCCTGGCAGCTTCCCAGGGTCGTCCATCCATCAGGGGTGCTGCTGGGATCATGTGAGAGGACCTTCCTGAGCCCCCCGCATGGTCACCAATTCTGGATACGCACCGCCCGCATGCCCCGGGGCACCCCGATTCCCGCAGATGCGACAGTAGCCCCGGATTCATTTTAGTCTAGGTGGGACAGGTTGGGCTGCGTCTTGACATGCAGGGGGTGCAAACCGAGCGGGGCGACCGAGTTTCACCGGGATGGAGGTCGGGTGGTATCTCGAGTGTGGCTCCTGGATGCAGAGGCATTTTACTCTTTATATAGCCTCACCCCATGCGTCGCTGCCCGTTCATCTCTGCTATAGAGCACAACATCTGCCTGGCTTCGTCTGCCTCCAGGATGCGTCGTTTCACCCGTCGATTTCCCCCGCTAGATTCGTTATCCTGCTCCTCGGAGGGTGAATATCTCCATTCAGGAAGGGACACTCGGGAGGCAGGGAGGCGCTTTGAGGGATGATGGATCTTCAAGCGACCATACTTCCATGAGATGGCCTTGTCTCGTCGGCTTTGAGTTCTTCCTGATGTTGGTTCGTGACCCTCAGGGAGTTCTAGAACTCCCTAAGGCGGTGGTTGAGGCCTTCACAGGTGACTTCCCCTGCTCAGCGTGGTTGGTGGCCAAGGGATGTGGTTGCAGGGCGATGTCGGTGAACATCTTTCTCAATGCTTCTGAGAGGTTGTGCTTTGGGAAGGGGAGGGGCCGCTTCGCGTCATCCCACTACATGGAGCTTGGCAACCTCAACTTTTTTCCTTCGACGACCATGGTGATTTCAGAGTCAAAGCTTTTAACCTCTACCAAAGGCGTGTGGAGTTCATGCTAGATGGCGTCAAGAGTTTCTAGATCTGTACTGCCTATTGCTTTTGTCATCTCGAATCTTTTCCCCTGTGTAACCAAAGCTCACCTTTATGGGGAAACCATGGTATGAAAAACAATGAAACGATTTAGTCAACTGCCCCTTTGGCTTCTTCTTTCTTTGTCGCGATCCCATCTTTGGCCTATATATAGTCTGCCCCCTCCATATAGTAAACATCGACTTGATATTTGAAATAAGAAGAAACCCTTGTGGATTTACCTAATTATAGTCTAATGCTCCTTTCAAAAAGAGCACCAAATATCTCCCACCTCCTGAACTTTTCCTCGTGCGTTCAAGTTGTACAAGGCATCCCTCTTGTCGTGCTGGTTAGAGAGAGATCCTTGCTTACCACCGATCCTAGGGATTTTGTTGGATCAGTTGCCACCGACATGCGCTATTGGTGTGTATTGTGTTTTGCAGGTGCATATGTTCATCGTGTTCTTCTTGCGTGAGTTCGTGGATTTTATCGTCCCCCTCACCCTCCAATCGCCGCCGCTTCGATTTAAAAGTACCTGATCATACAATAATTCAAAGACTTAGGTAGTATAAAATTCTCATTAACTAAAACATCAGGGTCATTAAGAAACAAGTTCACATGTTATTCTAGTATCTTAGCACGAGCTCTTGTAATTGGTCCAATCCTTATCTCATTGGATTGATCTTTCTTTCAAGCAGCTGGAACATCATTAGTAGCAATTGGGGTAGGTGTAACTGTAGGGATGTCCTCATCAGGTTCTACCGGGATCCTGTGAGAGGACCTTCCTGAGCCCCCCGCGTGGTCACCAATTCTAGGCCGTGCACCGCCTGCACGCCCCGGGGCACCCCGATTCCCGCGGATGCGATAGTAGCCCACGGACGCATCTTCGTCTAGGCAGGGCAGGCTGGGGATGCGTCCTTCCCTGTAGGGGGTGCAACCCGAGCGGGGCGACCGAGTTTCATCGGGATGGAGGTCGGGTGCTATCTCGAGTGTGGCGCCTGGATGCAGGGGCGTGTTCTTGTTTATATAGTCTCACCCCATGCGTCGCTGCCCATCCCTCTCTGTTGTAGAGCACATCGGCTGCCTGGCTTCATCTTCCTCCAGGATGCGTCATTTCACCCCTCGATCTCCCCCGCTAGATCCGTTGTCTTGCTCCTCGGAGGGTGAATCTGTCCATTCTGGAAGGGTCACCCGGGAGGCACGAGAGGTGCCTTGAGGGATGATGGATCTTCAAGAAACCATCCTTCCATGAGATGGCATTGTCTCATCGACTTTGATTTCTTCCTGATATTGGTTCGTGACCCTGAGGGAGTTCTAGAACTCCCCAAGGCAGTGGTTGAGGCCTTCACAGGCGACTTCCCCCGCTCAGCATGGTTGGTGGCCGAGGGATGCGGTTGCAGGGTGGTGTCTGTGAATATCTTTCTCAGCGCTTATGAGATGTTGTGCTTCGGGAAGGGGAGGGGCCGCTTCGCGTCGTCCCACTACATGGAGCTTGGCAACCTCAACTTTTTTTCCTTCGACGGCAATGGATATTTCAGAGTCAAAGCTTTTGAACTCTTCCAAAGGCGTGTGGAGTTCATGCTAGATGGCGTCAAGAGTTGCTAGATCTGTACTGCCTATTGCTTTTGTCATCTCGAATCTTTTCCCCTATGTAACCAAAGCTCCCCTTTATGGGGAAACCATGGTATGAAAAACAATGAAACGATTTAGTCAACTACCCCTTTGGCTTCTTCTTTCTTTGTCGCGATCCCATCTTTGGCCTATATATAGTCCGCCCCTCCATATAGTAACCATCGATCTGACATTTGAAATAAGAAGAAACCCTTGTGGATCTACCTAATTCTAGTCTCATTCTCCTTTGGCTAAGGAGCACCAAATATCTCCCACCTCTTGATCTTTTCCTCGAGCGTTCATGTTGTACAAAACCTCCCGCTTGCCGTGCCAGTTAGAGAGAGATCCTTGCCCACCATCGATCCTAGAGATTTTGTTGGATCGGTTGATGTCGGTGTGTGCTATTGGTGTGTATTGTGTTTTGCGGGTGCGTGTGTTCATCGTGTTCTTATTGCGTGAGTTCGGATTTTATCCTCCCCCTCACGCTCCACTCGCCCCCGCTTCAATTTCCAAGGGATTCATCAAAGATCAGGCAACCCCAATGGGTCAATCCTAACAAGCTTTTTACCCTAGTTCAAGTCTGCAGTGAGAGGAGCCCTACGTCATGCAATTGTCTACTATATGATTAACCCTCGAATACAACAGGTTCCTTCTGTCGGGGGTTCTATACTCTAAGCCAACTGTCCCCTAGCTCTACTTGGGCCTCCTTTTATACCGAAAGGGGACACCATAGGGGTCAAAGTACATGCGGCGGTGTCACCTTGCCATGCGGCTGGCCTTGTCCTACAACCTGGCTAGGTGCTCCTGCCTTAGCATCACGCATCACCCAGAGTCTACCTGGTGCAGATTGACGCTAGGACGTGTACTTGTCCCTGGCAGCTTCCCAGGGTCGTCCTACCATTGAGGAGAATATCATTTTGCGGCCCAAAAGTTGAGGCGCCCAAGCAACATGGTACCCAAGTTGCCTATAATCAGCCACGATGACCACTGTTGGCGTGCCAAATACTCAGAGGGTCTTTTTCTACATGAATTCAACTTTACGCTTCAATACAAAATATCAGGCTAACGGCCGTCAAGTTGGTCCCCCTTGTCAGTTTTAGCCGTTATGTCGCTTCTGTCGCTTAGGCGTCAATTAGGCTTGCAGTGTTGGCGCCTGCATCCATTACGCATCTTCTTCTTCCCCGAAGCGACAATCCGTGGGGCCTCGCAGTCATGGCATGGAGCTGGGACATAGACGAACCTGCTCGGCCCCGCTCTCCTCCCTGTAGGCTTGCAGCGTTGGCGCATGCATCCATTACGCGTCTTCTTCTTCCCCAGAGCGGCAATCTATGGTTGCCGCCAATCGAGGGGATACAAGCCAGTCCTGACATACTCCCAGAGGAATTTGCTGAAGGTTGCGTGCCACACCAAGGTAATTGGCTTATGCTTTCTGCCTCCTCCTTTCCCAATGCCCACTGCATGCCGGATCATGCTGTCGAGGTCCACATTGATTGCTCTACCACAGAATGGGAAAAACAGTCTCCCCTATGGTAGAAATGGATTTGCCCACACCATAACCGCCTCAGCACGTAGCAGCTCTTGTTGTCCCTGGATTCCTTGCTATCGTCCATGTCATCATCATCCTCATGTTGATTTTTAAGAACATAACTTAGAACTCATAAATATGATTGAATTGTATTACAACTCAAGAATTGACAACAAATATATGTAAGACAATATTAAGTTGATATCAAAGAGAAAGCATCTCAACAATAGTTTGATCAGTTCATATATCATTTCATCTCAACAAAATGACAATTAATTGGATCAGAGTGTATGTAGAATAAATCTAGGGGCCTCATAAGTTTCTTCAGGGATGGCGTAAGCGAACCAAGTAACAATTGCACAACCTATATTGTTCTTGTACATCGCCCCAGGTTCGCTAACTCATCCCTGAAAAAATCTGGCACCAATGTGTCTGTCTCTCTTTTGGGGCAATTTTGAATCATTGGCCACAATAAGAAATGGAAATGTAATCCTATGAAACAATATTCAGGGATATACATAGTCAGGTACAAAAACAATCCTAAATATTGTAATTATAAATAAAAAATCAAACAATTAGTCTTCAGGTACATGTTAAAAATACTTATGATCAAAACCTTGCCTATACATATGCCTCAGGTTCACCAACCCATCCCTAAAACACAACACCATCATATGTGTCTCCCCTTGAACTCTTTTGGGGCAAATTTCAATCATCGACCTCGGTGACAAACTGAAATGTAATTCTTATACACTATGAATGCAAACAATACATAATTCAATTATCATAGTTCTATGAATGTAGAATAAAGATTGCGGCATCATAAGTTTCTTCAAGGATGGCGTAAGAGAACCAAGTAACAATTAACAACCTATATTGTTATTGTACATCGCCCCCAGTTTGCTAACTCATCCCTGAAAAAATCTGACACCATTGTGTCTACCTCTCTTTTGGGGAAAATTTGAATCATTGGCCACAATAAGAAACTGAAATGTAATCATACAAAACAATATTCAGGGATATACATATGCATCATAGGACTCATTCAAAGATCAGAAACAATACAAAGATTATATATATAGGTTCCACATGAGAATAAATTAAGGGCCTCATTATTTTTTCAGAGATGGAGTTGGAGATCCAAGATACCAACAACACAACCTATATTGTTTATGTACATTGCTGCCTCAGGTTCACTAACCATCCCTAAGAAAACGACACCATGAGATGTGTCTCCCTTGCACTATTTTGGGGAAAAATTGAATAATTAGGCTCGGTAAGGAATAGAAATGTAATGTTATAGGCATGATGTGTATCAAAATCAACACTCAACTAGCAAACCCTAAAACCCCTAAATCAAATGTTAATCGATTAAATTTACATCACAAGAAGAAACGAATGAACAACAACGAGTTGAGCAAATGTAAATTTACTAGATGGCAGATGAGCAGATTGGGGTTTTGTGACTAGATGGCAGATGCATCAATCGATCGTTCAACCATATATATACTACCCTACTTCAAGAGCAAAAGAATCTATACATGATTGAGCAAATCCTATGTATGAACAGTGAAATATGCAGCTGCGACTAGAGAAGCTAGCAACGTAGTACCTCGGACTCCTCATCATGGACCTCCTCCTCGAACTAGTCATTCTCTGCGATTGCATCGAAGATTTATTGGATGGCGATGAGGTCGTTCATGTAGAGCACCAGATTGCCCCTGCCTACTGCCTGCCCCCATCCAGATCTACCGCTGGCACCATGATGTTGTTGGCCACCTGTTGCTTGACAGCGACAGCTACTGGCTGGGCGGATGAGCTCGAACCCTCGACGGCGGGGTGACGAGGGGCATTCGTGCCCGGAGAAGACGCCTCCGCCTGCTTGGCCACAACCGAGCCATCTTCTGCCGCGCCTTCAACTGGCTTCAACTCTGGCTCATCTCCACGGATACGCTTCATGGCGCACCTAGGGAAGGAGGTGGTGCAAATGGCGATAGGTGCAGAATGGGGTTTTGGGACTAGGCAGATTGGGCAAAATGACACGAGCTCAGGGAAGAAGGCCGAGTGGATTTATAAGCACTGGATTATTCATAGTCCTCGAGTGGACACATGTGGTGGGCGGGGGGAATGGGGCTACCACGATCTCCACATTTTTTTGGGTTCCCTTTTTTGAAACAACCACGATCTCCACTTTAGAACTGCATTGAAAACACGCTCATGGAAAACCTCGATTCCACTGCATGCAAGTGGCACAGAACCAATTTCTAGCAACGTTAGGTCTACTCGAGGGCCCCCTTGACGCATGGAAGTTACTTGCGGTAGGGCCGAGTTGGAAGTGAGATTGAGAGCACTGCATAAAAATGGGATATGTCTTATTAAAATCAAGTGGCAATAAATAGCAGCATCCCGTCGACAACCGTGCACTAGATGACCCTGTTGCCCTGTGCATGTGTTGTAGTAGCAGTAGTAGGCTTTCCAGACTTGATTAAACATGACATGACCACTCGACGACTTTTTCCATGGACGGCTTAGTGTTCCTTCTTGTAATCGCTGAGATAGACGTCTGTGCTGTCTCACATTGTACTTTGAAGGGCACGACATGTGCAACGATCCTCGTTGGATCACACAGGATAAATGATAGGTAGGCATGATCCACGTGAAAACTGTGTCAACCAATCAGGGTGCAGCAGACAGAGTGATCATAGGTTTGGACTTCTACGAAAGAGAGGGAAAGGGAAAAATTGAGTAGTATAAAAAACACAAGGGCAAAACTGAGTAGTATAAAAAGAGAAAGTGAGTGTCTTATATAATGAAATACATCGTGGCATACATCAAATTATGCCAAGATGGATCCACTAGAGTTCATTAGATGTGTGTTCTTCTCATAACCCACATAGATCCACGAGAGTTCATTGGATGTGTGTTCTTCTCATAAACCACATGGATCCACTAGAGTTCATTGGATGTGTGTTCTTTTAATAAACCATAGCTAGAGTCACTGGATGTGTGTTCTCTTCATAAACCATAGCTAGAGTCATTTCATGTGTGTTCTTTTCACAAACCACATATGTATCCACCAATGTCATTGGATGTGTGTTCTTTTCACAAACCATATAGATCCACCAGAGTCATTGCATGTCTGATCTTTTAACAAACCACATATGGATCCACTAGTGTCATTGCATGTCTGTTCTTTTCAAAAACCACATGGATCCACCAGTGTCATTGCATGTGTGTTCTTTTAATAAACCATAGCTAGAGTCAATGGATGTGTGTTCTCTTGATAAACCACAACTAGAGTCATTGCATGTGTGTTCTTTTCACAAACCACATATGGATCCACCAGAGTTCATTGCATGTCTGTTCCTTTCACAAACCACATATGGATCCACTAGTGTCATTGCATGTGTTTTCTTTTCATAAACCACATATGGATCCACCAGAGTTCATTGCATATGTGTGTTCTTTTAATAAACCACAACTAGAGTCACTGGATGTGTGTTCTTTTCACAAACCACATATGGATCCACTAGAGTCATTGCATGTGTGTTCTTTTCATAGACCACATATGGATCCACCAGAGTTAATTGCGTGTGTGTTATTTTCACAAACCACATATGGATCCACTAGTATTATTGTATGTGTGTTCTTTTTATTAACCACAACTAGAGTCATTGCATGTCTGTTCTTCTCATCAACCACATATGGATCCCCTAGTGTCATTGCATGTGTGTTCTTTTCGTAAACCATAGCTAGAGTCACTGCATGTGTGTTCTTTTCATAAACCACATATCGATCCCCTAGTGTCATTGCATGTCTGTTCTTTTAATAAACCACAGCTAGTGTCATTGTATGTCTGTTCTTTTCATAGACCACATATGGATCCACCGGAGTGCGTTGCCTGTGTGTTCTTTTCACAAACCACATATGGATACACCAGTGTCATTGCATGTGTGTTTTTTTCATTAACCACAGCTAGAGTCATTGCATGTCTGTTCTTTTCACAAACCACATGGATCCACCAGTGTCATTGCATGTGTGTTCTTTTAATAAACCACATCTAGAGTCATTGCATGTGGGTGTTTTTCACAAACCACACATGGATCCACCAGTGTCATTGCATGTTTGTTCTTTTCATTAACCACATCTAGAGTCTTTTCATGTATGTTATTTTCACAAACCACACATGGATCCACCAGAGTCATTTCATGTGTGTTATTTTCAATAAACCACAGCTTGAGTCATTGCATGTGTGTTATTTTCACAAAATACATATGGATCCACTAGATTTCATTGCATGTGTGTTCTTTTCACAAACCACGGCTAGAGTCATTCCATGTATGTTCTTTTCACAAACCACATATGGATCCACCAGAGTCACTGCATGTGTGTTCTTTTCACAAACAACATATGGATCCACCAATGTCATTGCATGTGCCCGTAGTGTCATTGCATATGTGTTCTTTTAATAAACCACAGCAAGAGTCATTGCATGTGTGTTCTTTTCATAAACCACCTATGGATCCACAACTAGAGTCATTGCACGTGTGTTCTTTTCATAAACTACATATGGATCCACCAGAGTTCATTGCATGTGTGTTCTTTTCACATACCACATATGGATCCACCAGAGTTCATTGCATGTCTATTCTTTTCACAAACCACATATGGATCCACCAGTATCATTGAAATGTGTGTTTTTCTCATAAACCACATATAGATCCCCTAGTGTCATTGCATGTGTGTTCTTTTAGTAAACCACAACCAGAGTCACTGGATGTGTGTTATTTTCATAAACCACATATGGATCCCCTAGTGTCATTGCATGTAAGTTCTTTTAATAAACCACAACTATTGTCATTGCATGTCTGTTATTTTAATAGACCACTATAACACCCTCGAATCGGCCCTATGCAAGTTTTAGCCCTTTCTGCCAAACCCGCATAGAAACGATTCAAGGACACCCACCATGCACTTTCGTTCGGGTGGAAAACGAAGTAATACCATTACACAACAGTCCTCGATGGGACCCACAGAACAGATATATATACAGCACGACTCCAAGAGTCAAGAATACAGATATACACTACAAAGATCCAAATCACCTTGAAAACGATACAGCGTCCGAGTACGGACAAGATGCAAATGGGGCTAAGAGCCCTGAAGAATAACCAATGGCGTCCATAACCCTGCCCAGGCCAAGCCGGAAGGGTAACCCTGCTAACAACGTCGATCGCAAACCTGGTAAAACAAAAGGGGGTGCCGACAAAGGGCAAAAGAAAAATAGGAGCGTCAGTACTGAGGCTAGTACACAACGAGGCTAGAATTCGGCGGCTCTCACCTACATAGTTATGGTGGACTGAAGCGGCAGCGAAGCATGCACTAAACAACCTATAGAGACTCAATATAACTATTGGCTATTAGTGAGGGATAAGAAAGACCTACCCGGATCCAACCTGATAGTAACACCAACCATACCCATCCTGGTATCCCCCCTCGAGACCAAACGAGGAAGTCAAACCGAGTAACTCACACAGTTGGCAGTTTTATTCATTCGATTATAGTCGAAGCACTTACTAGTCAGATATTGATAGCATGAGTCATCCTGATAGCATAAGTAGTGGGCAGTTTTAATCACCATTTGGTTGTAGTTGGAACATTTACTAGTCAGATATAATTGTACTGAGGAATCCCAAAACCCAGCAATTGTTGGCACTTTTATCACATTCCATTGGAGTTGCGGTACTTACTAGGTAGGTACAGCATGTCACAAAACAACCCCAGATCCACCAGTTGTTGGCATTTTAATATCCATTCCGTGATAGTTGAATCTGATTACTAGTCATATATTAAGTCAAGTTTATAGCACTACTTTAGTTATGCTTGTCTATGATCGAGATACTGTGCTCCAAGTCGTCCATAACCGCGGACACGGCTTTCAGAAAGATTTACCCTGCAGGGGTGCACAAATAGCAACACACACACGATCAACCTCGGAAAAACCAACTCAAAACCCAACGAGGCTTTCACGACAAATCAATCACAGGATTCATAAAATATTTCAGGGGACCACCCCATTAAGCTACCCGCAATGAAGTTGGCCAGCTCTGAGATGGACCCAAGGTTTGCGCCAATGGCTATAAACGACTGGGAACCCGAAAGTGTGACTGGGCTTGTCGATACCGCGAAAACACTCCGCAATCCTAAATAGTACAGGTGCTCCACGCACAATCGTAAATAAAGCAGTAAACATGGAATAAGTACAGGATAATAATAAAGCCCCAAACTACTTTGTGGCCCCAAGAAATAAGAAATGAATCAAGCTCTGGCTAAGGGGGATTCATAGACTCTCCCGGATGTGGATAGTGCGAATAGTCAAGGAACAGGTATCAAGTACTCGGGGCCTACGGGACACAAGTGGACATAAAAACCAAATAGCATATATTGCCCACCGATGCCTCTTTCATTAGTTATCCCAGAAATTTAATAGTTGTATTTAAAGTCATGATCATATCAACCATTAAGCATCTCCACCATTAAGCATGTGCCAACCTTCCAACAACGATGGGACAACAACGACGCAAAGCATCACTTGAGCAAGCAACTACGACTCGCAAGGCCGACTGTCTACCAAACAACAGGTATTAGGAGGTGTCCATGGAAATATAGAGGTTGTACAGGATATAACTGTTGCACGGAAACTAAAGCATCGCGACACGGATAGCAATAGATCAACAAGAGGAAATAAAGACTATAAATGCAAAATAGGTAGAAGGGGGAGAGTTGCTCGCCTGGGAAACACTGCCGAGGAGACATTATCCGAAGGACTTGCCGATACTCGCATCAACTCATCGGCCTAATTCGCGAAGAAGCAAACACTAGAAGAAACACCGGATGCAATATTTAATACTACGGCAGAAGATCCGGCATGCTTATGATATGATGCATGGCATGGCACAGATGCGGTGCAATTAGAAAATATTAACTGGAACCGTGGTCCCGACATATAATTATATGGTTCAAGTATTTATCTACCCCGCAAATTAAATGTTGTCTTAACAAGGCAAAATATGGTATCGGTTCGCTACACAAATTTAAATGGAGTCCGAAATAAGACTAGAATAGCCCGCATATAGACTCCATATTTAATTTAGGTGAATCGACTATTTAACCCAACCCACCAGATGACATGTATGCAAGCATGGTGACTTAATGATGCGTCAGGTATATGACATATTATAAAAATAGAGGCTTAGGGTCACACATCTAGGTTCGGAAGATCTTGGTTCCAGGAGTTCGGGTCTGTGTCTCAGGGCTTCGGGATCTAGGGGTTCGGTTCGATGGGATCGGTCTTTGGAGATCGTCGCAGGACTTGGTTTAGCATCGGAGGATCCTCGGGTTCGCCCTGGTCGGAGTCGATCTTGTTGTCGCGAAGATCTTGTCGCATCCGCGTATCGGGTCGGTCTTGGTGGGAACGTACTCGGACAATGGAGTAGATCTTGTCGCATCCGTGGTCTTCGGGTCCGTGTAGACGGTCATGGCTTCTGGGATGAAGAATTGGCGTTCCATATCGGCGAACTCGGTGTTCCGAGGTGAAGTGCTTGTCGTTCCGGTGGCGATCTTTGCGGTCATCGGGTCCGGGTCTTGGCGTTCGGTGAAGAAGATCATGTCGTTCTGAGGGGTTCGGGTTCCGTGAAGATCTTGTCGGTTCCTCGGCTTCAATGGTCGAAGGTGCGTCGGTTGGCCTTCGGGGGACGATGACTCCAAAAGATCTTGCGGTGGTAGACGAGGCCGTTCTTGGCGTCCGGGTAGAAGACCTTCGGGCATCGGATCCAATAGGTCCGAGGTCTTCAGATCCGTGTGGTAGGCCTTTACCAACGATGGAAAATTCGGGTCTTCAGCGATGACATCTCACACACATACACGACAGAAACTTCTAAAGGCACAAAGACATGGTCAGCACACTAGCAGTGATGCTAGGGTAAACAGAGGGCGCGCACGCGATGAATGCAGAGGGACCACGCTGAGATGGGCCTCGCACGTGAAGCAAAAACCGGACGGCAGACGAGCGTGGGGTCCTTGCGATGACGTCGCTTACAGGCGACGGGGAAAAGCAAGGAGGCAGGCGCCCCTGGCGGTGGTAGCGCACGCGGGCCAGGCGGAGGGGATGGCGACGAGGAGCTCGGGACACGGTCGTCGGCACTGCAGGGAGCTTGGGGAGGCCTCGCGCTGGAGAAGGAAGACGAGGAAGGAGCTCAGGACGCAGACGACGACGCGCTGTAGGGCTTGGGGAGGAGGACGTGGCGGCCAGGGAGAAGCTCGGCCAGACGGAGCAGAGGACAGGGACGTCCGGTGCAACGGCGGAGGTCAACATAGACGATGGCCGCGGCGAGGGGCGCGGGAGAAGGCAGAGGCAGACCTGTGCGGGCGATGGGGCGCCGGGCTCGAGCGGCCGAGGGCGGGGGCGCGGCGGCGCTCCACGGCAGAGGAGAGGGCAGGGCGGCCGGGGAAGGAGGAGACGGGGGCGGCGAGCGCGGCGGGACAGAGCTCGAGGCGGGCCGCACAGGCGGCGCGGGAGCTCTGGAGAGGACGGTGGAGACGGGGGTAGGGGTCGCTGGCGGTGGGGTACCGGGAAGCTTGAGGTGGGCGGAGGAAGGCCGACGGCAGCGCACTGTAGAGATGGCGGCGCTTTGTGAAGGGCGATGAAGAGGAGCCAGGGAAGCGAGCGGTAGGTGGGGACGATGGGGATACGAGGGAGGGGATCGATCGGGTCCAAGGTGTGGGCCTCGCGGTCGGTCGCACGGCGCATGTGGTGTACGCAGGGCTGGGTGGGTGCAGGGTGCACGGGGCGGTTGTGCGGTTAACCGCGAGCGAGACGTGCACGTGCACCACGGGGTCGGGCTGGCTCGCGCGAGCGTGTCAGGCGGCTGTATCGTGGCGTGAGGGGTGGGGTTCCTGGCGGCTGGTTGGGTGGTTGGCGGAAGAGAGGGTGGGGCTAGGGTTTTGGGGTGGCCTGGCTAGCTGTCCCTCGGGCCTGGCCGGCTGGGTTGCCCCTAAAAAAACCTAAACTTTTATTTTATTTTTAAACAGACTTTTGTAATTTGTTTTTAGGCAAATAAAATATCCAGGAAGACCTGGTTTTATAATTTGAAATAAAACGAGGCCAATTAGAAAACTAAATAGGGTTTTTGCAAAGATACTTTTATGATCAAACATGCATGATGATGTCATGATGATGCACAAAGCGCAAACTCCAAGCGATTTTCTAGTAGTGGTTTTACCGGGGTGCTACAATTCGACACCACTAACAATGGATCTCGCCCTCGAGATCCGCCTCCTGGTACAGGGAAGAAGGCCGACGATCTGAATCTTCTCGCTTCGTGTAGATGCCCGCGACACCACTAACAAGAGGTCGTTGTCCATGATCGTCGAGAGAACACTCCGGGAAACAAAGGATGAAGGTAAAGGTATCCACAAATAAAGCCACCTCTAACTTCGATAGAAGGAGAGAGATGATGCATTCTAATCCACTGCAATGTACAAGAGCGAATAGAGTGAGTAGTCGGCATGGGGGCCAATCCATCACGCACCCAAACTATTACATCTGCACAATCAGTTGAAAAGCGTGCAACCATTCTCGGAATCAGACTGAAGATCTCGACAAACGAGGTTCGGAAACAAAGGGGTGATGCAGGATCTTCATCGGATCTGGCGTAGACGATGTTGTCGCGTTGAAAAATACCGGAAGGCACAAGAAGGAACAAAGAGAAGTCCAATAGCTGAAGGATTCCTCAGATAGCATGAAGACCGGATGTAGAAGCACCGTTACCAAAGGAGGAAGCAAAACCCTGAAGGTACGATGGAAACCCAACCACGAGAATTCCTGGACTCGGAGAAAGGCAAGAGAGCAGACTCAAAACACGCAGAGGTAAGAGGAGAACAGTAGAGGGATAAGGAATAAAAGCAGACCTAATCAGATCTATCCAACCGATTTTTGCAAAATAGTTTTGACACTCTACTTCGGCCGTTAGCTAGGTTATCCTACATGCTGGACAAGTGGGGTATCGTAACTGCTGGGCTCTGATACCACTCTGTAAAACCCTCGAATCGGCCCTATGCAAGTTTTAGCCCTTTCCGCCAAACCCGGATAGAAACGATTCAAGGACGCCTACCAGGCACTTTCGTGCGGGTGGAAAACGAAGTAATACCATTACACAACAGTCCTCGATGGGACCCACAGAACAGATATATATACAGCACGACTCCAAGAGTCAAGAATACATATATACACTACAAAGATCCAAATCACCTTGAAAACGATACAGCATCCGAGTACGGACAAGATGCAAATGGGGCTAGGAGCCCTGAAGAATAACCAATGGCATCCATAACCCTGCATAGGCCAAGCCGGAAGGATAACCCTGCTAACGACGTCGATCGCAAACCTGCTAAAATAAAAGGGGGTGCTGACAAAGGGCAAAAGAAAAAGAGGAGCGTCAGTACTGAGGCCAGTACACGGCGAGGCTAGAATTCGGCGGCTCTCGCCTACATAGGTATGGTGGACTGAAGCGGCAGCGAAGCATGCACTAAACAACCTATAGAGACTCAATACAACTATCGGCTATTAGAGAGGGATAAGAAAGACCTACCCGGATCCAACCTGATAGTAACACCAAACATACCCATCCTGGTATTCCCCCTCGAGATCAAACGAGGAAGTCAAACCGAGGAACTCACACAGTTGGCAGTTTTATTCATTCGATTATAGTTGAAGCACTTACTAATCAGATATTGATAGCATGAGTCATCCTGATAGCATAAGTAGTGGGCAGTTTTAATCACCATTTCGTTGTAGTTGGAACATTTACTAGTCAGATATAATTGTCCTGAGGAATCCCAAAACCCAGCAATTGTTGGCACTTTTATCACATTCCATTGGAGTTGCAGTACTTACTAGGAAGGTACAGCATGTCACAAAACAACCCCAGATCCACCAGTTGTTGGCATTTTAATATCCATTCCGTGATAGTTGAATCTGATTACTAGTCATATATTAAGTCAATTTTATAGCACTACTTTAGTTATGCTTGTCTATGATCGAGATATTGTGCTCCAAGTCGTCCATAACCGCGGACACGGCTTTCAGAAAGATTTACCATGCAGGGGTGCACAAATAGCAACACAGACACGATCAACCTCGGAAAAACCAACTCAAAACCCAACGAGGCTTTCATGACAAAGCAATCATAGGATTCATAAAATATTTCAGGGGGCCACCCCATTAAGCTACCCGCAACCAAGTTGGCCGGCTCTGAGACGGACCCAAGGTTTGCGCCAATGGCTGTAAATGACTGGGAACCTGAAAGTGTGACTGGGCTTGTCAATACTGCGAAAACACTCCACAATCCTAAACAGTACAGGTGCTCCACGCACAATCGTAAATAAAGCAGTAAAACATGGCATAAGTACAGGATAGTAATAAAGCCCCAAACTACTTTGTGGCCTAAGAAATAAGAAATGAATCAAGCTCTGGCTAAGGGGGATTCATAGACTCTCCCGGATGTGGATAGTGCGAATAGTCAAGGAACAGGTATCAAGTACTCGGGGCCTACGGGACACAAGTGGACATAAAAACCAAATAGCATATATTGCCCACCGGTGCCTCTTTCATTAGTTATCCCAGAAATTTAATAGTTTTATTTAAAGTCATGATCATCTCCACCATTAAGCATCTCCACCATTAAGCATGGGCCAACCTTCCAACAAAGGTGGGACAACAACGACGCAAAGCAGCACCTGAGCAAGCAACTACGACTCGCAAGGCCGACTGTCTAACAAACAACAGGTATTAGGAGGTGTCCATGGCAATATAGAGGCTGCACGGAATATAACTGGTGCACGGAAACTAAAGCATCACGACACGGATAGCAATAGATCAACAGGAGGAAATAAAGACTATAAATGCAAAATAGGTAGAAGGGGGAGAGATGCTTGCCTGGGAAACACTGCCGAGGAGACATTATCCGAAGGACTTGCCGATACTCGCATCAACTCATCAGCCTAATCCGTGAAGAAGCAAACACTAGAAGAAACACCGGATGCAATATTTAATACTACGGCAGAAGATCCGGCATGCTTTTGATATGATGCATGGCATGGCACAGATGCGGTGCAATTAGGCAATATTAAGTGGAACTGGGGTCCCGACATATAATTATATGGTTCAAGTTATTTATCTACCCCACAAATTAAATATTTTCTTAACAAGGCAAAACATGGTATCTGTTCGCTACACAAATTTAAATGGAGTCCGAAATAAGACTAGAATAGCCCGCATATAGACTCCATATTTAATTAAGGTGAATCGACTATTTAACCTAACCCACCAGATGACATGTATGCAAGCATGGTGACTTAATGATGCGTCAGGTATATGAAATATTATAAAAATAGAGGCTTAGGGTCACACATCTAGGTTTGGAAGATCTTGGTTCCGGGAGTTCGGGTCTGGGCCTCAGGGCTCCAGGATCTAGGGGTTCGGTTTGATGGGATCGGTCTTCGGAGATCGTCGCAAGACTTGGTTTGTCGTCGGAGGATCCTCGGGTTCGCCCTGGTCGGAGTAGATCTTGTCGTCGCGAAGATCTTGTCGGATCCGCTTATCAGGTCGGTCTTGGCGGGAACGTTCTCGGATAACGGGGTAGATCTTGTCGCATCCGTGGTCTTCGGGTCTGTGTAGACGGTCATGGCGTCCGGGATGAAGAACTTGACGTTCCGTGTCAATGAACTCGGTGTTCCGAGGTGAAGTGCTTATCGTTCCGGTGGCGATCTTGGCGGTCATCGGGTCCGGGTCTTGGCGTTCGGTGAAGAAGATCATGTCGTTCAGAGGGGTTCGGGTTCCGTGAAGATCTTGTCGGTTCCTTGGCTTCAATTGTCGAAGGTGCGTCGGTTGGCCTTCGGGGGACAATGACTCCAAAAGATCTTGCGGTGGTTGACGAGGCCGGTCTTGGCGTCCGGGTAGAAGACCTTCGGGCATCGGATCCAATAGGGTCGAGGTTTTCAGATCCGTGTGGTAGGCCTTGACCAACGATGGAAAACTCGGGTCTTCAGCGATGACATCTCACACGCATACACGACAGAAACTTCTAAAGGCACAAAGACATGGTCAGCACACTAGCAGCGATGCTAGGGTAAACAGAGGGCGCGCACGCGATGAATGCAGAGGGAACACGCTGAGATGGGCCTCACACGTGAAGCAGAAACCGGACGGCAGACGAGCGTGGGGTCCCCGCGATGACATCGCTTACAGGCGATGGGGAAAAGCAAGGAGGCAGGCGCCCTTGGCGGCGGCAGTGCACGCGGGCCAGGCGCACGAGGGGATGGCGATGAGGAGCTCGGGGACGCGGTCGTCGGCACTGCAGGGAGCTTGGGGAGGCCTCGCGCTAGAGAAGGCGGACGAGGAAGGAGCTCGGGACGCCGACGAAGACGCGCTGTAGGGCTTGGAGAGCAAGACGTGGCGGCCAGGGAGAAGCTCGGCTGGACGGGGCAGAGGATAGGGACGTCCGGTGCAGCGGCGGAGGTCAACGTAGATGATGGCCGCGGCGAGGGGCGCGGGAGAAGGCAGAGGCGGACCTGCGCGGGCGACGGGGCACCGGGCTCGAGCGGCTGAGGGGGCACGGTGGCGCTCCGCGGCAGAGGAGAGGGCAGGGCGGCCGGGGAAGGAGGAGACGGGGGCGGCGAGCGCGGCGGGCCGGAGCTCGAGGCGGGCCGCATAGGCGACGCGAGGGTTCTAGAGAGGACGGTGGAGACGGGGGTAGGGGTCGCTGGCGGTGGGGTACCGGGGAGCTTGAGGTGGGCGAAGGAAGGCCGACATCGGCGCACTATAGAGGTGGCGGCGCTTTGTGAAGGGCGATGAAGAGGAGCCATGGAAGCGAGTGGTAGGTGGGGACGATGAGGATACGAGGGAGGGGATCGATCGGGTCCAAGGCGTGGGCCACGCGGTCGGTCGCACGGGGCATGTGGTGTACGCGGGGCTGGGTGGGTGCAGGGTGCACGGGGAGGCTATGCGGTTGACCGCGAGCGAGACGTGCGCGTGCACCGCGGGGTCGGGCTGGCTCGTGCGAGCGTGTCAGGCGGCTGTAGCGTGACGTGAGGGGTGGGGTTCCTGGCGGCTGGTTGGGTGGTTGGCAGAAGAGAGGGTGGGGCTAGGGTTTTGGGGTGGCCTGGCTAGCTGGGCCTCGGGCCTAGCCGGCTGGGTGGCCCCTAAAAAAACCTAAACTTTTATTTTATTTTTAAAACAGACTTTTGTAATTTGTTTTTAGGAAAATAAAATATCCAGGAAGACCTGGTTTTATAATTTGAAATAAAACGAGGCTAATTAGAAAACAAAATAGGGTTTTTGCAAAGATACTTTTATGATCAAACATGCATGATGATGTCATGATGATGCACAAAGCGCAAACTCCAAGCGACTTTCTAGTAGTGGTTTTACCGGGGTGCTACAACCACATATGAATCCACCAGAGTTCATTGCATGTGTGTTCTTTTCACAAACCACATATTGATCCACCAGTGTCATTGCATGTGTGTACTTTTCATTAACCACAGCTAGAGTCATTGCATGTTTGTTCTTTTCACAAACCAAATGGATCCACCAGTGTCATGGCATGTGTGTTCTTTTAATAAACCACAGCTAGAGTCATTGCATGTGTGTTGATTTCACAAATCACATATGGATCCACCAGATTTCATTACATTTGTGTTCTTTTCACAAACCACATATGGATCCACCAGTCTCATTTCATGTGTGTTCTTTTCACAAACCACATATGGATCCACCAGTGTCATTGCATGTGTGTTCTTTTCATAAACCACATATGGATCCACCAGAGTTCATTGCATATGTGTGTTCTTTTAATAAACCACAGCTAGAGTCACTAGATGTGTGTTATTTTCACAAACCACATATGGATCCAATAGATTCATTGCATGTGTGTTCTTTTCATAGACCACATACGGATCCACCAGAGTTAATTGCGTGGTTCTTTTCACAAACCACATATGGATCCACCAGTGTTATTGTATGTGTGTTCTTTTCATTAACCACAACTAGAGTCATTGCATGTTTGTTCTTCTCATCAACCACATATGGATCCCCTAGTGGCATTGCATGTGTGTTCTTTTCGTAAACCACGGCTAGAGTCACTGGATGTGTGTTCTTTTCATAAACCACATATGGATCCCCTAGTGTCATTGCATGTGTGTTCTTTTAAGAAACCACAACTAGTCATTGTATGTCTGTTCTTTTCATAGACCACATATGGATCCACTTGAGTTCATTGCATGTGTGTTCTTTTCACAAACCACATATGGATCTACCAGTGTCATTGCATGTGTGTTCTTTTCATTATCCACAGCTTCAGTCATTGCATGTCTGTTCTTTTCACAAACCACATGGATCCACCAGTGTCATTGCATGTGTGTTCTTTTAATAAACCACAGCTAGAGTCATTGCATGTGGGTTCTTTTCACAAACCACACATGGATCCACCAGTGGCATTGCATGTTTGTTCTTTTCATTAACTACATCTAGAGTCATTTCATGTGTGTTATTTTCACAAACCACACATGGATCCACCAGAGTCACTTCATGTGTGTTCTTTTTCAATAAACCACAGCTAGAGTCATTGCATGTGTGTTCATTTCATTAACCAGAGTCACTGCATGTGTGTTCTTTTCATAAACCACATATGGATCCACTAGAGTCATTGCATGTGTGTTCTTTTCACAAACCACATATGGATCAACTAGAGTTCATTGCATGTGTGTTCTTTTCACAAACCACAGCTAGAGTCATTCCATGTATGTTCTTTTCACAAACCACATATGGATCCACCAGAGTCACTGCATGTGTGTTCTTTTCACAAACCACATATGGATCCACCAGTGTCATTGCATGTGTGTTCTTCACATAAACCACATATGGATCTCGTGGTGTCATTGCATATGTGTTCTTTTAATAAACCACAGCTAGAGTCATTGCATGTGTGTTCTTTTCATAAACCACATATGGATCCACCCGAGTCACTGCATGTGTGTTCTTTCAACAAACCACATATGGATCCACCAGTGTCATTGCATGTGTGTTCTTCTCATATACCACATATGGATCGCCTAGTGACATTTCATGTGTGTTCTTTTAATAAACCACCGCTAGAGTCACTTTCATAAACCACATATGGATCCACTAGATTCATTCCATGTGTGTTCTTTTCACAAACGACATATGGATCCACCAGAGTTCATTGTATGTGTGTTATTTTCATAAACCACATATGGATCCACCAGAGTTCATTGCATGTCTGTTGTTTTCAACAACCACATAAGGATCCACTAGTGTCATTGAAATGTGTGTTCTTCTCATAAACGACATATGGATCCCCCAGTGTCATTGCATGTGTTTTCTTTTAGTAAACCACATCTAGAGTCACTAGATGTGTGTTCTTTTCATAAACCACATATGGATCCACTAGAGTCATTGCATGTGGGTTCTTTTCACAAAACACATATGGTTGCAACAGTGTTATTACATGTCTGTTCTTTTGACAAACCACAGCTAGAGTCATTGCATGTCTGTCCTTTTCACAAACCATATATGGATCCACCAGAGTCACTGCATGTGTCTTCTTTTCAATAAACCATAGCTAGAGTCATTGCATGTGTGTTCTTTTCATTACACAACTAGAGTCATTGGATGTGTGTTCTTTTTATAAACCACATATGTATCCACTAGAGTCATTGCATGTTTGTTATTTTCACAAACCACATATGTATCCGCCAGAGTTCATTGCATGTATGTTCTTTTCACAAACCACAGCTAGAGTCATTGCATGTCTGTTCTTTTCACAAACCACGTATGGATCCACCAGAGTCACTACATGTGTGTTCTTTTCACAAACCACATATGGGTCCACCAGTGTCATTGCATGTGTGTTCTTCTGATAAACTACATATGGATCCCCTAGTGTCATTGCATGTGTGTTCTTTTCACAAACCACATATGGATCGACCAGAGATCATTGCATGTGTGTTATTTTCACAAACCACATATGGATCCACCAGAGATCATTGCATGTTTGTTCTTTCCACAAACCACATAAGGATCCACTAGTGTCATTGAAATGTGTGTTCTTCTCTTAAACCACATATGGATGTCCTAGTGTCATTCATGTGTTTTCTTTTAGGAAACCACACCTAGAGTCACTAGATGTGTCTTCTTTTCATAAACCACATATGAATCCACTAGAGTCATTGCATGTGTGTGCTTTTCACAAACCACATATGGATGCAACAGTGTTATTACATGTTTGTTGTTTTCACAAACCAAAACTAGAGTCATTGCATGTTTGTTGTTTTCACAAACCACATATGGATCCACCAGAGTAACTACATGTGTGTTCTTTTCAATAAACCATAGCTAGAGTCATTGCATGTGTGGTCTTTTCATTAACCACAACTAGAGTCACTAGATGTGTGTGCTTTTCATAAACCACATATGGATCCACTAGAGTCATTGCATGTGTGTTCTTTTCACAAACCACATATGTATCCACCAGAGTTCATTGCATATATGTTCTTTTCACAAACCACAGCTAGAGCCATTGCATGTTTGTTCTTTTCACAAACCAAATGGATCCACCAGTGTCATGGCATGTGTGTGCTTTTAATAAACCACAGCTAGAGTCATTGCATGTGTGTTGATTTCACAAATCACATATGGATCCACCAGATTTCATTACATTTGTGTTCTTTTCACAAACCACATATGGATCCACCAGTCTCATTTCATGTGTGTTCTTTTCACAAACCACATATGGATCCACCAGTGTCATTGCATGTGTGTTCTTTTCATAAACCACATATGGATCCACCAGAGTTCATTGCATATGTGTGTTCTTTTAATAAACCACAGCTAGAGTCACTAGATGTGTGTTATTTTCACAAACCACATATGGATCCAATAGATTCATTGCATGTGTGTTCTTTTCATAGACCACATACGGATCCACCAGAGTTAATTGCGTGGTTCTTTTCACAAACCACATATGGATCCACCAGTGTTATTGTATGTGTGTTCTTTTCATTAACCACAACTAGAGTCATTGCATGTTTGTTCTTCTCATCAACCACATATGGATCCCCTAGTGGCATTGCATGTGTGTTCTTTTCGTAAACCACGGCTAGAGTCACTGGATGTGTGTTCTTTTCATAAACCACATATGGATCCCCTAGTGTCATTGCATGTGTGTTCTTTTAAGAAACCACAACTAGTCATTGTATGTCTGTTCTTTTCATAGACCACATATGGATCCACTTGAGTTCATTGCATGTGTGTTCTTTTCACAAACCACATATGGATCTACCAGTGTCATTGCATGTGTGTTCTTTTCATTATCCACAGCTTCAGTCATTGCATGTCTGTTCTTTTCACAAACCACATGGATCCACCAGTGTCATTGCATGTGTGTTCTTTTAATAAACCACAGCTAGAGTCATTGCATGTGGGTTCTTTTCACAAACCACACATGGATCCACCAGTGGCATTGCATGTTTGTTCTTTTCATTAACTACATCTAGAGTCATTTCATGTGTGTTATTTTCACAAACCACACATGGATCCACCAGAGTCACTTCATGTGTGTTCTTTTTCAATAAACCACAGCTAGAGTCATTGCATGTGTGTTCATTTCATTAACCAGAGTCACTGCATGTGTGTTCTTTTCATAAACCACATATGGATCCACTAGAGTCATTGCATGTGTGTTCTTTTCACAAACCACATATGGATCAACTAGAGTTCATTGCATGTGTGTTCTTTTCACAAACCACAGCTAGAGTCATTCCATGTATGTTCTTTTCACAAACCACATATGGATCCACCAGAGTCACTGCATGTGTGTTCTTTTCACAAACCACATATGGATCCACCAGTGTCATTGCATGTGTGTTCTTCACATAAACCACATATGGATCTCGTGGTGTCATTGCATATGTGTTCTTTTAATAAACCACAGCTAGAGTCATTGCATGTGTGTTCTTTTCATAAACCACATATGGATCCACCCGAGTCACTGCATGTGTGTTCTTTCAACAAACCACATATGGATCCACCAGTGTCATTGCATGTGTGTTCTTCTCATATACCACATATGGATCGCCTAGTGACATTTCATGTGTGTTCTTTTAATAAACCACCGCTAGAGTCACTTTCATAAACCACATATGGATCCACTAGATTCATTCCATGTGTGTTCTTTTCACAAACGACATATGGATCCACCAGAGTTCATTGTATGTGTGTTATTTTCATAAACCACATATGGATCCACCAGAGTTCATTGCATGTCTGTTGTTTTCAACAACCACATAAGGATCCACTAGTGTCATTGAAATGTGTGTTCTTCTCATAAACGACATATGGATCCCCCAGTGTCATTGCATGTGTTTTCTTTTAGTAAACCACATCTAGAGTCACTAGATGTGTGTTCTTTTCATAAACCACATATGGATCCACTAGAGTCATTGCATGTGGGTTCTTTTCACAAAACACATATGGTTGCAACAGTGTTATTACATGTCTGTTCTTTTGACAAACCACAGCTAGAGTCATTGCATGTCTGTCCTTTTCACAAACCATATATGGATCCACCAGAGTCACTGCATGTGTCTTCTTTTCAATAAACCATAGCTAGAGTCATTGCATGTGTGTTCTTTTCATTACACAACTAGAGTCATTGGATGTGTGTTCTTTTTATAAACCACATATGTATCCACTAGAGTCATTGCATGTTTGTTATTTTCACAAACCACATATGTATCCGCCAGAGTTCATTGCATGTATGTTCTTTTCACAAACCACAGCTAGAGTCATTGCATGTCTGTTCTTTTCACAAACCACGTATGGATCCACCAGAGTCACTACATGTGTGTTCTTTTCACAAACCACATATGGGTCCACCAGTGTCATTGCATGTGTGTTCTTCTGATAAACTACATATGGATCCCCTAGTGTCATTGCATGTGTGTTCTTTTCACAAACCACATATGGATCGACCAGAGATCATTGCATGTGTGTTATTTTCACAAACCACATATGGATCCACCAGAGATCATTGCATGTTTGTTCTTTCCACAAACCACATAAGGATCCACTAGTGTCATTGAAATGTGTGTTCTTCTCTTAAACCACATATGGATGTCCTAGTGTCATTCATGTGTTTTCTTTTAGGAAACCACACCTAGAGTCACTAGATGTGTCTTCTTTTCATAAACCACATATGAATCCACTAGAGTCATTGCATGTGTGTGCTTTTCACAAACCACATATGGATGCAACAGTGTTATTACATGTTTGTTGTTTTCACAAACCAAAACTAGAGTCATTGCATGTTTGTTGTTTTCACAAACCACATATGGATCCACCAGAGTAACTACATGTGTGTTCTTTTCAATAAACCATAGCTAGAGTCATTGCATGTGTGGTCTTTTCATTAACCACAACTAGAGTCACTAGATGTGTGTGCTTTTCATAAACCACATATGGATCCACTAGAGTCATTGCATGTGTGTTCTTTTCACAAACCACATATGTATCCACCAGAGTTCATTGCATATATGTTCTTTTCACAAACCACAGCTAGAGCCATTGCATGTTTGTTCTTTTCACAAACCAAATGGATCCACCAGTGTCATGGCATGTGTGTGCTTTTAATAAACCACAGCTAGAGTCATTGCATGTGTGTTGATTTCACAAATCACATATGGATCCACCAGATTTCATTACATTTGTGTTCTTTTCACAAACCACATATGGATCCACCAGTCTCATTTCATGTGTGTTCTTTTCACAAACCACATATGGATCCACCAGTGTCATTGCATGTGTGTTCTTTTCATAAACCACATATGGATCCACCAGAGTTCATTGCATATGTGTGTTCTTTTAATAAACCACAGCTAGAGTCACTAGATGTGTGTTATTTTCACAAACCACATATGGATCCAATAGATTCATTGCATGTGTGTTCTTTTCATAGACCACATACGGATCCACCAGAGTTAATTGCGTGGTTCTTTTCACAAACCACATATGGATCCACCAGTGTTATTGTATGTGTGTTCTTTTCATTAACCACAACTAGAGTCATTGCATGTTTGTTCTTCTCATCAACCACATATGGATCCCCTAGTGGCATTGCATGTGTGTTCTTTTCGTAAACCACGGCTAGAGTCACTGGATGTGTGTTCTTTTCATAAACCACATATGGATCCCCTAGTGTCATTGCATGTGTGTTCTTTTAAGAAACCACAACTAGTCATTGTATGTCTGTTCTTTTCATAGACCACATATGGATCCACTTGAGTTCATTGCATGTGTGTTCTTTTCACAAACCACATATGGATCTACCAGTGTCATTGCATGTGTGTTCTTTTCATTATCCACAGCTTCAGTCATTGCATGTCTGTTCTTTTCACAAACCACATGGATCCACCAGTGTCATTGCATGTGTGTTCTTTTAATAAACCACAGCTAGAGTCATTGCATGTGGGTTCTTTTCACAAACCACACATGGATCCACCAGTGGCATTGCATGTTTGTTCTTTTCATTAACTACATCTAGAGTCATTTCATGTGTGTTATTTTCACAAACCACACATGGATCCACCAGAGTCACTTCATGTGTGTTCTTTTTCAATAAACCACAGCTAGAGTCATTGCATGTGTGTTCATTTCATTAACCAGAGTCACTGCATGTGTGTTCTTTTCATAAACCACATATGGATCCACTAGAGTCATTGCATGTGTGTTCTTTTCACAAACCACATATGGATCAACTAGAGTTCATTGCATGTGTGTTCTTTTCACAAACCACAGCTAGAGTCATTCCATGTATGTTCTTTTCACAAACCACATATGGATCCACCAGAGTCACTGCATGTGTGTTCTTTTCACAAACCACATATGGATCCACCAGTGTCATTGCATGTGTGTTCTTCACATAAACCACATATGGATCTCGTGGTGTCATTGCATATGTGTTCTTTTA
>OU342742.1:387326453-387383322 GCA_910589775.1 Avena eriantha
GCTAGAGTCATTGCATGTGTGTTCTTTTCATTAACCACAGCTAGAGTCACTGGATGTGTGTTCTTTTCATAAACCACATATGGATCCACTAGAGTCATTGCATGTGTGTTCTTATCACAAACCACATATGGATCCACTAGAGTTCATTGCATGTGTGTTCTTTTCACAAACCGCAGCTAGAGACATTCCACGTCTGTCCTTTTCACAAACCATATATGGATCCACTAGAGTCACTGCATGTGTGTTCTTTTCACAAACCACATATCGATCCACTAGTATCATTGCATGTGTGTTCCTCTCATAAACCGCATATGGAACCCCTAGTGTCATTGCATGTGTGTTCTTTTAATAAACCTTTGCTAGAGTCATTGCATGTGTGTTCTTTTCATAAACCACATATGGATCCCCAACGAGTCATTACATGTGTGTTCTTTTCATAATCCACATATGGGTCCACCAGAGTTCATTGCATGTGTGTTCCTTTCACAAACCACATATGGATCCACCAGAGTTCATTGCATGTATGTTGTTTTCACAAACTACATATGCATCCACTAGTGTCATTGAAATGTGGGTTCTTCTCATAAACCACATATGGATCCCCTAGTGTCATTGAATATGTGTTCTTTTACTAAACCACAGCTAGAGTCACTGGATGTGTGTTCTTTTCATAAACCACATATGGATCCACTAGAGTCATTGCATGTGTGTTCTTTACAGAAACCACATATGGTTCCACGAGTGTCATTGCATGTATGTTCTTTTTATTAACCACAGCTAGAGTCATTGCATGTCTGTTCTTTTCACAAACCACATGGATCCACCAGTGTCATTGCTTGTGTGTTCTTTCAATAAACTACAGCTAGAGTCATTGTATGTGTGTTCTTTTCATTAACCACAGCTAGAGTCATTTCATGTGTGTTCTTTTCACAAACCACATATGCATCCAACAATGTCATTGGAGGTGTGTTCTTTTCAAAGACCATATGGATCCACAAGAGTCATTGCATGTCTGATCTTTTCACAAACCATATATGGATCCACCAGTGTCATTGCATGTCTATGCTTTTCAGAAACCACATGGATCCACCAGTGTCATTGAAATGTGTGTTCTTTTAATAAACCATAGATAGAGTCACTAGATATGTGTTCTCTTTATAAACCACAACTAAAGTCATTGCATGTGTGTTGTTTTCACAAACCACATAAGGCTCCACGAGAGTGCATTGCATGTGTGTTCTTTTCACAAACCACAACTAGAGTCATTGCATGTCTGTTCTTTTCACAAACCACATATGGATCCACCAGAGTCACTGCATGTCTGTTCTTTCAACAAACCACATATGGATCCACCAGTGTCATTGCATGTATGTTCTTCTCATAAACCTCATATGGATCCCCTAGTGACATTGCATGTGTGTTCTTTTAATAAACCAAAGTTAGAGTCACTGGATGTGTGTTCTTTTCATAAACCACATATCGATCAACTAGAGTCATTTGATGTGTGTTCTTTCAGAAACCACATATGGATCCACCAGAGTTCATTGCATGTCTGTTCTTTTCACAAACCACAGCTAGATTCATTGCATGTCAGTTCTTTTCGCAAACCACATATGGTTCCACCAGGGTCACTGCATGTGTGTTCTTTTCAATAAACCACAGCTAGAGTCATTGCATGTGTGTTCTTTTCATTAACCACAACAAGAGTCACTGGATGTGTGTTCTTTTCATAAACCACATATGGATCCACTAGAGTCATTGCATGTGTGTTCTTTTCACAAACCACATATGGATCCACCAGAGTTCATTGCATGTGTGTTCTTTTCACAAACCACAGCTAGAGTCATTGCATGTCTGTTCTTTTCACAAACCACATATGGATCCACTAGAGTCACTGCATGTGTGTTCTTTTCACAAACCACATATCGATCCACCCATGTTATTGCATGTGTGTTCTTCTCATAAACCACATATGGAACCCCTAGTGTCATTGCATGTGTGTTCTTTTAATAAAGCATTGCTAGAGTCATTGCATGTGTGTTCTTTTCATAAACCACATATGGATCCACAACTAGAGTTTTTGCATGTGTGTTCTTTTCATAAACCACATATGGATCCACCAGAGTTCATTGCATGGGTGTTCTTTTCACAAACCATATATGGATCCACCAGAGTTCATTGCATGTATGTTCTATTCACAAAACACATATGGATCCACTAGTGTCATTGAAATGTGTGTTCTTCTCATAAACCACATATGGATCCCCTAGTGTCATTGCATGTGTGTTCTTCTAGTAAACCACAGCCAGAGTCACTGGATGTGTGTTCTTTTCATAAACCACATATGGATCCACTAGAGTCATTGCATGTGTGTTCTTTTCGCGAACCACATATGGATCCACGACTGTCATTGCATGTCTATTCTTTTCATTAACCACAGCTAGAGTCATTGCATGTCTGTTCTTTTCACAGACCACATGGATCCACCAGTGTCATTGCTTGTGTTCTCTTTCAATAAACTACAGCTAGAGTCATTGCATGTGTGTTCTTTTCATTAACCACAGCTAGAGTCCGTTCATGTGTGTTCTTTTCACAAACCACATATGGATCCAACAATGTCATTGGAGGTGTGTTCTTTTCAAAAACCATATGGATCCACAAGAGTCATTGCACGTCTGAAATTTTCACAAACCATATATGGATCCACCAGTGTCATTGCATGTTTGTTCTTTTCAGAAATCACATGGATCGACCAGTGTCATTGAAATGTGGGTTTTTTTAATAAACCATAGCTAGAGTCACTAGATGTGTGTTCTCTTCATAGACCACCACTAGAGTCATTGGATGTGTGTTGTTTTCACAAACCACATAAGGCTCCACAAGAGTGCATTGCATGTGTGTTCTTTTCACAAACCACAACTAGAGTCATTGCATGTCTGTTCTTTTCACAAATCACATATGGATCCACCAGAGTCACTGCATGTTTGTTCTTTCAACAAACCACATATGGATCCACTAGTGTCATTGCATGTATGTTCTTCTCATAAACCTCATATGGATCCCCTAGTGTCATTTCATGTGTGTTCTTTTAATAAACCACAGTTAGAGTCACTGGATGTGTGTTCTTTTCATAAACCACATATGGATCCACTAGAGTCATTGCATGTGTGTTCTTTTCACAAACCACATATGGATCCACCAGAGGTCATTACATGTGTGTTCTTTTCACAAACCACATATGGATCCACAAGAGTTCATTGCATGTATGTTCTTTTCACAGACCACATATGGATCCACTAGTGTCATTCCATGTGTGTTCTTCTCGTAAACCACATATGGATCCTGTAGTATCATTGCATGTGTGTTCTTTTAATAAACCACAGCTAGAGTCACCGGATGTGTGTTCTTTTCATAAACCACATATCGATCCACTAGAGTCATTGCATGCCTTTTCTTTTCACAAACCACATATGGATACACCAGAGTCATTGCGTGTCTGTTCTTTTCACAAACCACACATGGATCCACCAGAGTCATTGCATGTCTGTTCTTTTCACAAACCACACATGGATCCACCAGTGTACTTGAAATGTGGGTTCTTCTCATAAACCACATATAGATCCCCTAGTATCATTGCATGTGTGTTCTTTTAGTAAACCACATTTAGAGTCACTAGATCTGTGTTCTTTTCATAAACCACATATGGATCCCCTAGTGTCATTGCATGTGTGTTCTTTTAATAAACCACAACTAGTGGCATTGCATGTCTGTTCTTTTCATAGAGGACATATGGATCCACCAGAGTTCATTGAATGTGTGTTCTTTTCACACACCACATATGGATCCACCAGTGTCATTGCATGTGTGTTATTTTCATTAACCATAGCTAGATCATTGCATATCTGTTCTTTTCACAAACCAGATGGATCCACTAGAGTCATTGCATGTGTGTTCTTTTCACAAACCACATATGGATCCACTAGTGTCATTGCATGTATGTTCTTTTCATTAACCACATCTAGAGTCATTTCATATGTTTTATTTTCACAAACCATATATCGATCCACCAGTGTCATTGCATGTGTGTTCTTTTCATAATCCACATATGAATCCACCAAAGTTCATTGGATGTGTGTTCTCTTCATAAACAACAACCAGAGTCATTGCATGTCTGTTCTTTTCACAAACCACATATGGATCCACGAGAGTTTATTGCATGTGTGTTCTTTTCATAAACAATGGCTAGAGTCATTGCATGTTTTATTCTTTTCACAAACCACATATGGATCCACGAGAGTCACTTCATGTGTGTTCTTTCAACAAACCACATATGGATCCACCAGTGTCATTGCATGTGTGTTCTTTTCACAAACCACATATGGATCCACTAGTGTCATTGCATGTATGTTCTTTTCATTAACCACATCTAGAGTCATTTCATATGTTTTATTTTCACAAACCATATATCGATCCACCAGTGTCATTGCATGTGTGTTCTTTTCATAATCCACATATGAATCCACCAGAGTTCATTGGATGTGTGTTCTCTACATAAACAACAACCAGAGTCATTGCATGTCTGTTCTTTTCACAAACCACATATGGATCCACGAGAGTTTATTGCATGTGTGTTCTTTTCATAAACAATGGCTAGAGTCATTGCATGTTTATTCTTTTCACAAACCACATATGGATCCACCAGAGTCACTTCATGTGTGTTCCTTCAACAAACCACATATGGATCCACCAGTGTCATTGCATGTGTGTTCTTCTCATAAGACACATATGGATCCCTTAGTGTCATTGCATGTGTGTTATTTTAATAAACCACATCTAGAGTCACTAGATGTGTGTTGTTTTTATAAACCACATATGGATCCCCTAGAGGCATTGCATGTGTGTTATGGATCCACCAGAGTTCATTGCATGTGTGTTCTTTTCACAAACCACATATGGATCCACCAGAGTTCATTGTATGTCTGTTCTTTTCACAAACCACATATGGATCCACAAGTGTCATTGAAATGTGTGTTATTCTTATAAACAACATATGGATCCCTTATGTCATTGCATGTGTCTTCTTTTAGTAAACCATAGCTAGAGTCAGTAGATGTGTGTTATTTTCATAAACCACATATGGATCCACTAGATTCATTGCATGTGTGTTCTTTTCACAAACCACATATGGATCCACCAGTTTCATTGCATGTCTGTTCTTTTCACAAACCACAGCTAGAGTCATTGCTTGTCTGTTCTTTTCACAAACCACATATGGATCCACCAGAGTCACTCCATGTGTGTTCTTTTGAATAATCCACAACTAGTGTCATTGCATGTGTGTTCTTTTCATTAACCACACCTAGAGTCACTAGATGTGTGTTCTTTTCATAAACAACATATGGATCCACAACTAGATTCATTGCACATGTGTTCTTTTCATAAACGACATATGGATCCACCAGAATTCGTTGCATTCGTGTTCTTTTCACAAACCACATATGGATCCACCAGAGTTCATTGGATGTATGTTCTTTTCACAAACCACATATGGATCCACCAGTGTCATTGAAATGTGTGTTCTTCTCATAAACCACATATGGATCCCATAGTGTCATTGAATCTGTTTTCTTTTAGTAAACCACAGCTAGATTCACTAGATGTGTGTTCTTTTCATAAACCACATATGGATCCACTAGAGTCATTGCATGTGTGTTCTTTTCACAAACCACATATGGATCCACGAGTGTCATTGCATGTGTGTTCTTTTCATAAACCACATGGATCAACCAGTGTCATTGTAATGTGTGTTCTTTTTATAAACCACAACTAGAGTCACTAGATATGTGTTCTCTTCAAAACCCACAACTAGAGTCATTACGTATGTGTTCTTTTGACAAACCACATATGGATCGACCAGAGTTCATTGCATGTGTGTTATTTTCACAAACCACAGCTAGTGTCATTGCATGTCTGCTCTTTTCACAAACCACATATGCATCCACCAGAGTCACTGCATGTGTGTTCTTTCAACAAACAACATATGGATCCACCAGTGGCATTGCATGTGTGTTCTTCTCATAAACCACATATGGATCCCCTAGTGTCATTGCATGTGTGTTCTTATAATAAACCACAACAAGAGTCACTGGATGTGTGTTCTTTTCATAAACCACATTTGGATCCACTAGAGTCATTGCATGTGTGTTCTTTTCACAAACCACATATGGATCCACGAGTGTAATTGCATGTATGTTCTTTTCATTAAACACGGCTAGAGTCATTGCATGTCTGTTCTTCTCACAAACAACATGGATGCACCAGTGTCATTGCATGTGTGTTCTTTCAATAAACCACAGCTAGAGTCATTGCATGTGTGTTCTTTTCATTACCACAGCTAGAGTCATTTCATGTGTGTTCTTTTCTCAAACCACATATGGATCAACTAGTGTCATTGGATGGGTGTTCTTTTCTCAAACCATATGGATCCACCAGAGTCATTGCATGTCTAATCTTTTCACAAACTACATATGGATCCACCAGTGTCATTGCATGTCTGTTCTTTTCTTAAACCACATGGATCCACCAGTGTCACTAAAATGTGTGTTCTTTTTATAAACCACAGCTAGAGAAACTGGATGTGTGTCATCTTCATAAACCACAACTAGAGTCATTACATATATGTTCATTTGGCAAACCACATATGGATCAACCAGAGTTCATTGCATGTGTGTTATTTTCACAAACCACAGCTAGTGTCATTGCATGTCTGTTATTTTCACAAACCACATATGGATCCACCAGAGTCACTGCATGTGTGTTCTATCAACAAACCACATATGGATCCACTAGTGTCATTGCATGTGTGTTCTGCCCATAAACCACATATGGATCCCCTAGTGTCATTCCATGTGTGTTCTTGTAATAAACCACAGCTAGAGTCACTAGATGTGTGTTGTTTTCATAAACCACATATGGATCCACTAGAGTTATTGCATGTGTGTTCTTTTCGCAAACCACATATGGATCCCCCAGAATTCATTGCATGTGCGTTCTTTTCACAAACCACATATGGATCCACCAGAGTTAATTGCATGTATATTCTTTTCACAAACCACATATGGATCCACCAGTGTCATTGCATGTTCGTTCTTCTCATAAACCACATATGGATCCCCTAGTGTCATTACATGTGTGTTCTATTAATAAACCACAACTAGAGTCACTGGATGTGTGTTCGTTCCATAAACCACATATGGATCCACTTGAGTCATAGCATGTCTGTTCTTTTCAAAAACCACATATCCACCAGAGTCAGTGCATGTATGTTCTTTTCACAAACCACATATGGATCCACCAGAGTCATTGCATGTGTGTTCTTTTCACAAACCACATATAGATCCACCAGTGTCATTGCATGTGTGTTCTTCTTATAAACCACATATGGATCCCCTAGTGTCATTGCATGTGTGTTCTTTTAGTAAACCACAGCTAGAGTCACTAGATGTGTGTTCTTTTCATAAACCACATATGGATCCCCTAGTGTCATTGCATGTGTGTTCTTTTAATAAACCACAACTAGTGTCATTGCATGTCTGTTCTTTTAATAGACCACATATGATTCCACTAGTGTCATTGCATGTGTGTTCTTCTCATAAACCACATATGGATCCCCTAGGGTCATTGCATGTGTGTTCTTTTAGTAAACCACAGCTAGAGTCACTGGATGTGTGTTCTTTTGATAAACCACATATGGATCCACTAGAGTCATTGCATGTGTGTTCTTTGCACAAACCACATATGGATCCACCAGAGTTCATTGCATGTGTGTTCTTTTCACAAACCACAGCTTGAGTCATTGCATGTCTGTTCTTTTTACAAACCACATATGGATCCACCAGAGTTCATTGGATGTGTGTTCTTTTCACAAACCACATATGGATCCAGCAGAGTTCATTTCATGTCTATTCTTTTCACAAACGAGATATGGATCCACAAGTGTCATTGAAATGTGTGTTCTTCTCATAAACCACATATGGATCCCCTAGTGTCATTACATGTGTGTTCTTTTAATAAATCACAGCTAGAGTCACTGGATGTGTTTTTTTTCATAAACCACATATGGATCAACTAGAGTCATTGCATGTGTGTTCTTTTCACAAACCACATATGGATCCACCAGAGTTCATTGCATGTATGTTCTTTTCACAATCCACAGCTAGAGTCATTGCATGTATGTTCTTTTCACAAACCACATATGGATCCACTAGAGTCACTACATGTGTGTAATTTTCAATAAACCACAACTATCGTCATTGCATGTGTGTTCTTTTCATTAACCACAACTAGAGTCACTGGATGTGTGTTCTTTTCGTAAATCACATGTGGATCCACTAGAGTCATTGCATGTGTGTTCTTTTCACAAACCACATATGGATCCACCAGAGTTCATTGAATGTGTGTTCTTTTCACAAACCACATCTAGAGTCATTGCATGTCTATTCTTTTCACAAACCACATATGGATCCACCAGACTCACTGCATGTGTGTTCTTTTCACAAACCACATATGGATCCACCAGTGTCATTGCATGTGTGTTCTTCTTGTGGGATCCTCGGATCATTCCTTCGAGAAATCCCTGTTATGCATACATCCACGTTCCCATGATCAATGAGCCATGGAACATAACCGACAGGTACCATTACAACATCCGAAACATAACGAAATATAATACTTACATAAATGCCATTACGGCTACCTCATCATTAGCAGCGGAACATCGCCAAGCGCAGAGCCCAGTCGTGCCTCAACCTACAGGCAGCTGACTGGGAAGACGGCCTAGCTCGCAGGACGTCACCTGATTTCTCCCGAAGTCGAACCTCTGAAAGTCTGGCCAAGTAAATAGCCAGGGGCAAAGCTGTGAGTACATTTATTGTACTCGCAAAACCACCAGGATAAACGAAATAAGGAAATGCAAGTTTGGCTGTGGCGAGATAGCTGTATCTGGGTTTGCCTTTGAAAAGACTAAACAAACTTTGGAGGTTATGGCATCTCCATATCTTTGTTGAAAAAGAGTTTTGAAAACATTCTTCTGTTTTATAAATCAAGACATCTCCATATCTATGTTGAAAAAGAATTTTGAAATTAGTTTTGTAGTTAAAACCCTTTTAAACCTATTCGACCCCTCAGGTCAAAACAAAGCTTTCGAACTCGGGTTTCCCCGGAACCTTCGTCCTCAAAGTACTTGTTTCCCAAACAAGCATAGTTTGGGTACTCCTAGCCAACACCTTTACAACCATCCTTGACCGTGGACAGGGCTATTCAAATAGGTTATACTCTGTAGAGTTTGCGCACTTTCCCCACAAGAATCAATACATCTGCCGGGATACAACCACGGCCCACTACCACTGTAGATGGGGGTCCGGATAATCAAACCTAACCTTTCGCTTGTCTACTCTAGCAAAGGCATGTTTTTCCTCTTGGGTTTGTTCTTCCCGACAACGAGTATGTGGCTCCCAGCCATAGTCCTGCCTTCCGTACATGCGCATACCCAAGCCGCAACTTGGCGTATACCTTAAATCTGGTGACTCCACTTCCTTCCGTACTCCAAGTCATACCATCCATGGGAGACCCAATTGTTGCACCGGCCTCCTGCCAGTTTAGGCTCACTCTTGCCGAAACAAGCAACAGGCTTCAGATCCGTGATCTGGTGGCGCCTGCCCAGAATTCCAGGGATCTCTCCCTATAAGCATGATAGAAGTTACCTCGTCTAATGCGGACAAACTACGAGTTAAGCCCCAGCACCTGGGGTAATGTAGTTGTGCGGATAAAAATTGTTCTAATAAAGGCGTAGAACATCCCATCACATTCTCATTGCTCAAAATCACCATTTCTTTTGTTAAAAACATCCACTGGGAACGATGCCTCTTCCCAAGGGTTTTACAAAACAGTTTTGAAACATTTGTAGTGGGGATAAGTCCCAAAACAGTTTATTTTCTCAAAACCGGGGTTTTCCAATGAGGTAGTATGCTAACCATCACACTCTCGATCTAAAGGGATAAAATGGTAGGTACATCGGGGTGGTGCCTCGAAGGACACAAAGTCATAACTTGGAGGAGCCAAGTTACTATCACAGTATTTGTAAAACAAGACATGCAGGTATATAATGCAATTTATAAAGAGGATACAAAACAGGTAAAAGAGAGTAGGACATATATCAGAGTTCGGGAATGGTGGCTTGCCTGTGATCAGCAGTAAGTCCCTGGACTTCTTCGGATAGCCATAAAATACCAAATAAAAATAATAAGAAGTCCCTTCCTTCTTGTCGTCAGACACTCACACTATCGTCGTCATCGGGTACACATGCAAGCAGACAAGTCCACAATCAATACAGGACATTCAAGCATCACACCATACAGCAAGCAAACATACTGCATACTACTGAACTTGGAAGGTTTTGGGGAAGTTGAGTTCTATTAGTGGAATTTATTGGATTGCCACTTTAGTGATTTCTTCTTGGAAGGGGGTTGTCAAGGCTAGATACAATGAACTTGGGTTAGGGTTCTGTGGTCAGTAGGCTACCAAGGGGGTAACCTTGGTATCCTCAGATGTTTCTTGAAAAGACAACACCATCACAAGTGGTTTCACTTGATTATCAATTTTCTAGATTTAATTATGCTTTTTATAGTGGATTAAACTCTAGTTTGAGGAAATAATTCACCAGAATAGTTCTGGAGCTCAAAAAATTATTTCCTTGGATGGTTTGGTATTACTTGATGTACTGAACCACCTAGAGTTGTAATCTTGTCAAAAGAATTACAAGAATGTCCTCAGGGAATTCCCAAAGGCAGTTCTGTTTGATTCTTCTCTATTTCACCAGATTAATTCCACAGGAGCTATTGAGTTGGTTATAAGGACAGGTGATAGGTATTTAAAGTACCTTTCTGCAGAAATTGGATTCACTCATTTTGGAGTTGCCAAACTCCAGGAGTGATTTATTTAGTGAAAATACCCCTTACAGAAGTATTTAAATCACAAAACTTCAACCAGAGCTTAATAAATTCTGAGCTGCTGGGGTTGGACAGATACTGATCCTAGGAGCTACCGGAAATTGGAATCCGGTCAATACCACATTAGGTTAGACCTGTGGAATTTATCTCAGACAAAATGTTGCTGTTTTTGTTATTTTTGCTAAAGGCAGTATACCGTTCACCTTGGAATGGGATCTATGTTGGATGATAGGTATTTCCAATACCTTCCAGTAGGACTTTGGTTCACCTTAAATGGATATGTGAAACTCTTTGAGGAATTTCATTAGTGTTCCAGATACATTTTAACAGAATAAATTCCAAGAATTAATGGGATTGAATTTGGACTTGGGGTTGCTTCTGCATGTTTGAGAAAACATCAGAGAACCACCAGGAATTCGAATCTTGGCATTTGCACTTGATTTACATTTTCAATTAGATTTAAACCTGCTGGTCCTTTTTCTAGATCTGATAATGAAAAAAAAGAAAACAAAAGGGGTGGCAGGGGCTGGGCCGGATCTGGGGTGAACTGGGCTGCAGAAGGGAAATCGTCCCACGGCGGCGGTGCGGTGCACGGGACGGCGCGGATTGAAACTGACAAGCGGGGCCCGCTGTCAGCGATGGAGGGCGCTGTCGACCGTTGGATCAAGTCGCAACGAATGGCTCGCCGACGTTGTCTTCACAGAGACAGAGCGCTGGCGACGGAACCCTAGCTCGCCGGAGAGGGAGGAGGGGAGCTCACCAGAGGGCTCGGGAGGCGACGCGGAGGCAGCAGGGCGACGCGGTGGTCGACGGTGAGTAGATCGGTGGGCGGCATGGCGGCGGAGGTCCACTGGAAGCAGCTCGTGCAGCGGCGGCCGAGAGCGACCTCGTCGGTGATCAAGGCCGACGGCGAAGGAGCTGGTCCTGGGCAAAAACAAGGCCAGGGTTAGATAGAGGAGGAGGAGGGGAACACGTGGGCTGACATGCAGAGGGAATGGAACAGAGGGGAGAGAGCCTTGCTCGATCTTGGTTGGGGGGCGAAGCTACTCCCTCTTCTTCTCTCGGGTAGCACAGAGCTGGGGAGGGAGAGTGGAGCTGGGGGAGTGTGAGGGGAAGTGTGAGGGGGCAAATGAGGGGTAGAGGCTGGCTGGGAGTGGCCTCTGGCCATATATACCAAGGAGGAGGAGTAGATAAGGCAATTTACCCATTTGGGCATGGGGGAGAGGGGATTATGGCCATGGATTGGTTCAGGGTTTGGTGGGGAAGGGCATGATGGGTGTTTGATCTTGCAGGGGCAGAGTGGGGAGCTGTGGTGATTAAATGGACAAGATTCTTGTAAGATTTTTGGGGTTCTCTCTCTCTTACTACTAGTACAATGGCAGAATGGGGATTTGTTGGGTGGTGCTACAGTGGTGGTCGACCAGTGTGGTGTCCTGGTGTTGAGAGAAATCTTTGAGCATGATTTGATGAAATTTGGAAGTGATTAGAGTAATGGATTTGCTTAATTGGAAATATTGATCAAATTGAGGGTTGTGAAGGAAGTCCAAAGTTTTGCATTGTACAAGAGGAGGGAATGGTACTGGTGAGTAGAGGAGGTAAAGGTAGACTCCTAGGATTTATTTGAGATTTTTCAGAGGAGTTTTAGTCCTCTTAAATCCAATTACTCAAAAAGGACAGAAGTGGTTTTTAGAAGATCATTTGATAAATATGTATTGGACAAGGGTGTATTTTGATGTGGAAGGGTCCCAAATGTGAATACACACCTAGGGGAATTTTCCCAAGATTTATTGAGACATAAAAGTATTAAAAACAATTATTATTCCAATTCAGCCATTTAAGAAAATGGACAAAGAGAAATAATAAAGCTTCTCAAGAATAACTATTTTTTATATGGGAATGTGAGGTATGATAAATGTAACTCACTTGAGCCAAAATTTAGAGAAGTGTTTTGGCAAAAACCAAACTTTCCTTTATGGAGGGAGTTTTGGAGATTTTGACTATTCAAGGAATTAAATGGTTTTGGGGCCATAATAGTTATGGATATTTAGGATAAATCTTGTGGATCAATGTAGGCGAGATATACAAGGTGTTGCAAGAATTTGCAACCTTGTGGAAAGGAATTCCATATTGAAAGGGATGGAAAACAATGAGTTGATGATCTAGGGTGATGTTATATTTATACCCCCAAAACATGCTTGCATCTTGGAGCTCAGAGCTCACCTTGGTACAAAGGATAGAGGGGTGGGTAGACCAGGTCCTATAGATGAACATGGCAGAAAGAGTTTGAATTAACTGCACTTGATGTGATCTAGAAATGATGGCAAACTTTGTTGAAATTAAGGCTGTCATGCAGAAATAGTCATGAAGCCTTTTAAACCATGTGGGTTCAGTCAGCACAGAGATCCACTTGGAGCAAGTGAAGTAGGTGTTGATAAACATAAACGAGTAGAACACAACCATGTAGATAGCTGGTCCAAAGGGTTTTGGATGTGGGTGTGAGCTTCTACCAAAGCAGGCATGATGGCTAGTTTTGCAGGAATTGTTATTTTCTTGTCTGCAAAACCATCATGGACAAGTGGGTTGGAGGAGGGTTTAACCAAGGTCCAGTGTGGGCCTTGGTAGTCCTTAGGATGGTTAACAATATGGTTCAAATGCATTTCCAAAAATTCACATGGTTTGAGAAAAGGAGGCATTCAAAAAGGTGATGCTGAAATTGTTTCTAGACTTAGTCAAATTTGGCAGTTGTGAGGATTTTGACTATAGTATGAGAGGGAATGTTCTTGGAGGGTTGCAAGGGATTAGAGCAGTAGCAAGTGGATGATATTGAAGGGTAGATTGAGTAGAAGAGATCCATGCTTGATATTGGTCTTCATGGACTTGAGAACATCTAGAATGGAGATCCTCGGAATGGATCAGGTTAAGGGTTTTAGAGGATCACCTAGTGGCTAGGGGTGAGATCTAGGTTTGCATTCCTTCTTAGGGATTGATGATTTGGAAACATCTTTATCCTAGTGATGAGCTCCTAGAGTAACTCATACTACTTCCTAAGCAAACAAGTCAAGCAGCATAACAAAACAACTCATCAGACATCAGATCAAGGTAGCTCATCTTATACACTAATCAACTATTACTAAGGGTCACCATCAAGCTTAGATTGGGGTAAGGTTGGGGCATTTTTAAGAGGTTGAGTTTTGAATAATAGGAGAGTCCTTGGTATCTCTACCAAGAGTAGAATTCAAATTCTTTGAAAATAGGTTTTGGGGAAACTAGAGATAAGATTAGTTGAGTGTTCTGTCTTGAAAACCTAAGGAGATTGTATTATATATCTCTCCATAGGTTTGTTAATAGAAGCTACCAAAATAGTTTTGGTTACATAATCATCTTGGCTCATGTTTTGAAATATCAGATCGTTTGAGAATATTTAGAATGAGCCAGGATAGTTTTGGTAAATAGCTTTTGTCAACTGAGGGTGGGGTAAGGAGTATCCTAAGATACACATCATAAGCACAAGTGCAAGCAAACAACAAGCAAGCACTACACCAAAGCACAAGAAAAAGTTTTTGTTCCCCCTAATTTTTGCATTCTGGACAACTAATCAGGGTTGCTGAAATTGGGATGTTATAGACCTTTCCCCCTTAAAAGAATCGCGTCCCGAGATTCGAGAGAGTACGGTTAGGGGATTTGTCTTAGTTAGTGCTATGGGTTTCTTGCGGGCTAACTTGTCGATCTTGTCTTCAAACGGAAAGACCTTGACAGCGAAGTTGAACTTCAATCTTCTTGAATCTTGAGGGTCAAGTTGGCTTCATCCATGGTTGCGGGGAGGGATTTTCCTTCTGTAGGGGTCTACGACGCTTCTCTTAAGTGGGTCGTGGATTCCAAGTCTGTGAAGTTTGGGTCTTGAGATCTGTGTCTTTGGGTCTCACGATGGGATTTTCCTCTAGCAGAGAGGTAATCTATTTTTGGGAAAGACGTAGGATTGGACTTGGGTAGAGTGGAGGGTCACAAGTCGGGGGCATTATGATAAGGGTGGCAAAAGATAGTTCTCAGGGTAGCGTAGGACAACATAGGGGGAGGGTGGCATCCTAGTTGTCTCTCCAAGGGGGGGGACATGGACTAGTTTATTACAGGTTGGGCTTGCCGATGTTCGGGAAATGCTAGAGTGAGTTAAGGAGCTTCTCTCTTGATCTTTACTTCCATGGGGTGTTATCGCCTATCGAATCGCGGGAAATCTTCAGTCTTGAGCTGAGGGGCAGCGAGCGGTAGGGTGACCATCTTTTCTGTGGAAGGGGACCTTGGGTGTCTTCGAGCTTCTCTTTCGCAGAAGTTTTGGCAGATTTTCTCTCGGGGCATTCTCTGCTGAAGTGGTCGGGTAGTCCGCACGTGAAGCAGGGGCTCTTCTTCCGGCGTGGTTGAGTTGATGACTTTTCTATGCTGACATCGGGAGGTTGGCACGCCTTGCCAATGAGGGGATATATTGGATAGTTGATGGGGACATGGTCTTGGCCTTCGCAGAGGAAACAAGTGATAAGCCGAGTTGGGCAAACTTTGGACGAATGAGGTTCTCCACAGTTTGGGTAGTGGCCGGGGCTTCTGCTGGCTTGGTGTCTTTCGTCTCTGCAACGGCTACAAGCCTACTTCGAGCTTCCAGTCTCCATAGCCACCCTGGGGAAATCTCCAGTTGAGGGTACGCGTTCCAGGTTGGGTCGGATGCAACGTCTTGGGTAAAACATGCAAGAAGAGAACAATCAAGCTAGCATATCAATTCAAGGAAGTTATTACATACCAACCAATTCTGCACCCGGGGGCGCCAACAGTACTTAAGCATTACTAAACGCGTTCAGGGACGATACATGACTCTACCCTATTGCTAAACGGGCGAGTACAACAACGCGGGGTGATTACTCGAAGGATGCATCCGTGAAGTCGGGGCTAGCTTCGGGGTTTTCCAACTACTACAGATCCTTTGGGGTTTGCGGGATATTCAGCTCGTCTTCGGTGAAGGTGGGAGTGGTGCCTTCCCATGGTGCAGGGTTGGATGTTGACTCAGTCGGCGCGGGTGACTAGATGATAGGTTGGTACTCATAGAGGAAGGAGAGTTCGTCGTCAGTCCCGGGGTTCTCATCTTTAGGGGTTGAGGTACTTCAATGATCAGCTTTCTCGCCAAGCGGGCATTGGTGGCTTGAAGACTCCTTTCGCGCTTACGGAGTAGGTTGATATCCATCTTTAGAAGCAGATTCTCACGTCTGGCCTTGTCAAGATCTTCCTGGGAGCGTTGGAGTAGGTATTCCATATTCTCCAGCTGATTCCCGATGCAGCAGGTGAGGAAAGACTTAGTAGGTAGTCCATCTTCATCTCGTTTTCGAAAAAAGTGGTAGGGAGTATCCTTCAACTCATCTTCGTGGATCTTGCAGAGGCGCGCCATGATCTCCTGTATGGCTTGCACTACGCCATCTACCCAGTTGCTGTCGAGGAAGGTTAAGATTGTGGGCGTGGTGTCCTCATCGGGGGAAGGAATAACAGCCTTGATGACCCATTGCATCACATTGGTGTTACTGTGAGGAAGTTCGGTTCCTTCAATAGTTGGCGCGGGCCTCTTGACTATCTTCAGTAGGTTGTGAAGCTGCTCTTCAAAGGGCCAAAAACTGTCTCCAACGACGATGCGCTCTGAGCGGACGAGGCCATCTACAGCAGATTTGTGAGATGGGGTTGGGTTAGTGACAGTGTGTAGGATTTTAAGCTTAAGAAACCATATTAATTCGAGTAGTTTTTCGAAATAGAGGGGGAGAAGACATAAGCACTTTTGCAAATAGTCATATTTTCTCCCTTGTCTTTTAGAAAATAGGTTTGTCGTTTCCTGTCTAACGTCCATGCTAACTAAGGTCTCCTACAGTCAGGATGGCTCTAATACCAAGATTGTGGGCTCCCCGGATTATTCCTCCGAGAAATCCCTGTTATGCATACATCCACGTTCCCATGATCAGTGAGCCGTGGAACATAACCGACAGGTACCATTACAACATCCGAAACATAACGAAATACAAGAATTACATAAATGCCATTATGGCTACCTCATCATTAGCAGCGGAACATCGCCAAGCGCAGAGACCAATCGTGCCTCAACCTACAGGCAGCTGACTAGGAAGACGGCCTTGCTCGCTAAACATCACCTGATTTCTCCCGAAGTCGAACCTCTGAAAGTCTGGCCAAGTAAATAGCCAGGGACAAAGCCGTGAGTACATTGAATGTACTCGCAAAACCACCAGGATAAACGAAATAAGGAAATGCAAGTCTGGTTGTGGCGAGATAGTTGTATCTGGGTTAGCCTTTGAAAAGACTACACTAACTTTGGAGGTTATGGCATCTCCATATCTTTGTTGAAAAAGAGTTTTGAAAACATGCTTCTATTTTATAAATCAAGACATCTCCATATCTTTATTGAAAAAGAGTTTTGAAATCAGTTTTGTAGTTAAAACCCTTTTTAAACCCCTTCGACCCCTCGGGTCAAAACAAAGCTTTCGAACTCGGGTTCCCCCGGAACCTTCGTCCTCAAAGTACTTGTTTAAGCACAATTTGGGTACTCCTAGCCAACACCTTTACAACCGTCCTTGACCGTGGACACGGCTATTTGAATAGGTTATACTCTGCAGAGTTTGCGCACTTTCCCCACAAGAATCAATACATCCGCCGGGATACAACCACGGCCCACTACCACTGTAGATGGGGGTCCGGATAATCAAACCTAACCTTTCGCTTGTTTACTCTAGCAAAGCCATGCTTTTCCTCTTGGGTTTGTTCTCCCCGGCAACGAGTATGTGGCTCCCAGCCATAGTCCTGCCTTCCGTACACGCGCATACCCAAGCCGCAACTTGGCGTATACCTTAAATCTGGTGACTCCACTTCCTTCCGTACTCCAAGTCATACCGTCCGCGGGAGACCCAATTGTTGCACCGGCCTCCTGCCAGTTCAGGCTCACTCTTGCCAAAACAAGCAACAGGCTTCAGATCCGTGATCTGGTGGCGCCTGCCCGGAATTCAAAGGATCTCTCCCTATAAGCATGGTAGAAGTTGCCTCGGCTAATGCGAAAAAACTACGAGTTAAGCCCTAGCACCTAGGGTAATATGGTTGCGCGGATAAAAATTGTTCCAGTAAAGGCGTAGAACATCCCATCACATTCTCATTGCTCAACATCACCATTTATTTTGTTAAAAACATCCGCTGGGAACGATGCCTCTTCCCAAGGGTTTTACAAAACAGTTTTGAAACATTTGTAGTGGGGATAAGTCCCAAAACAGTTTATTTTCTCAAAACCAGGGTTTTCCAATGAGGTAGGATGATAACCATCACACTCTCGATCTAAAGGGATAAAATGGTAGGTACATCGGAGTGGTGCCTCGAAGGACACAAAGTCATAACTTGGAGGAGCCAAGTTACTATTGCAGTATTTGTAAAACAAGACATGCAGGTATATAATGCAATTTATAAAGAGGATACAAAACAGGTAAAAGATAGTAGGACATATATCAGAGTTCAGGATTGGTGGCTTGCCTGTGATCAGCAGTAAGTCCCTGGACTTCTTCGGATAGCCAAAAAATACCCAATAAAAATAATAGGAAGTCCCTTCCTTCTTGTCGTCAGACACTCACACTATCGTCGTCATCGGGTACACATGCAAGCAGACAAGTCCACAATCAATACAGGACATTCAAGCATCACACCATACAGCAAGCAAACATACTGCATACTACTGAACTTGGAAGGTTTTGGGGAAGTTGAGTTCTATTAGTGGAATTTACTGGATTGCCACTTTAGTGATTTCTTCTTGGAAGGGGGTTGTCAAGGCTAGATACAATGAACTTGGGCTAGGGTTCTGTGGTCAGTAGGATACCAAGGGGGTAACCTTGGTATCCTCAGATGTTTCTTGAAAAGACAACACCATCACAAGTGGTTTCACTTGATTATCAATTTTCTAGATTTAATTATGCTTTTTATAGTGGATTAAACTCTAGTTTGAGGAAATAATTCACCAGAATAGTTCTGGAGCTCAAAAAATTATTTCCTTGGATGGTTTGGTATTACTTGATGTACTAAACCATTTAGAGTTGGAATCCTGTTCGAAGAATTACCAGAATGCCCTCAGGAAATTCCCAAAGGAAGTTCTGTTTGATTATTCTCTATTTCACCAGATTAATTCTACTGGAGCTATTGAGTTTGTTACAAGGAAAGGTGATAGGAATTTAAAGTACCTTTCTGTAGAAATTGGATTCACTCATTTTGGAGTGGCCAAACTCCTGGAGTGATTTATTTAGTGAAAATACCCCTTACAGAAGTACTTAAATCACAAAACTTCAACCAGAGCTTAATAAATTCTGAGCTGCTGGGGGTGGACAGATACTGGTCCTAGGAGGTACTGGAAATTGGAATCAGGTCAATACCACATTTGGTTAGACCTGTGGAATTTATCTAAGACAAAATGTTGCTGTTTTTGTTATTTTTGCTAAAGGAAGTATACTGTTCATTGCATGTCTCTTCTTTTCACAAACCACATATGGATCCACCAGTCTCATTGAAATTGTGTTCTTCTCATAAACCACACATGGATCCTCTAGTGTCATTGCATGTGTGTTATTTTAGTAAACCACATCTAGAGTCAATAGATGTGTGTTCTTTTCATAAAGCAAATATGGATCCACTAGAGTCATTGCATGTGTGTTCTTTGCACAAACCACATATGGATCCACCAGAGTTCATTGCATGTGTGTTCTTTTCACAAACCACAGCTTGAGTCATTGCATGTCTGTTATTTTTACAAACCACATATGGATCCACCAGAGTTCATTGGATGTGTGTTCTTTTCACAAGCCACATATGGATCCACCAGAGTTCATTTCGTGTCTATTCTTTTCACAAACGACATATGGATCCACCAGCGTCATTGAAATGTATGTTCTTCTCATAAACCACATATGGATCCCCTAGTGTCATTGCATGTGTGTTCTTTTAATAAATCACAGCTAGAGTCACTGGATGTGTGTTCTTTTCATAAACCACATATGGATCAACTAGAGTCATTGCATGTGTGTTCTTTTCACAAACCACATATGGATCCACCAGAGTTCTTTTCATAAACCACATATGGATCAACTAGAGTCATTGCATGTGTGTTCTTTTCATAAGCCACATATGGATCAACTAGTGTCATTGCATGTGTGTTCTTTTCACAAACCACATATGGATCCCCTAGTGTCATTGCATATGTGTTCTTTTAATAAATCACAGCTAGAGTCACTAGATGTGTGTTCTTTTCATAAACCACATATGGATCAACTAGAGTCATTACATGTGTGTTCTTTTCACAAACCACATGTGGATCCACTAGTGTCACTCCATGTGTGTAATTTTCAATAAACCACAGCTATCGTCATTGCATGTGTGTTCTTTTCATTAACCACAGCTAGAGTCACTGGATGTGCGTTCTTTTCATTTCCCACATATGGATCCACTAGAGTCATTGCATGTGTGTTCTTTTCACAAACCACATATGGATCCACCAGAGTTCATTGCATGTGTGTTCTTTTCACAAACCACATCTAGAGTTATTGCATGTTTGTTCTTTTCACAAACCACATATGGATCCACCAGATTCCCTTCATGAGTGTTCTTTTCACAAACCACATATGGATCCACCAGTGTCATTGCATGTGTGTTCTTCTCATAAACCACATATGGATCCCCTAGTGTCATTGCATGTGTGTTCTTTTAATAAACCACAGTTAGAGTCATTGCATGTGTGTTCTTTTCATAAACCACATATGGATCCACAACTAGAGTCATTGCATGTGTGTTCTTTTCACAAACCACATATGGATCCACCAGAGTCACTGCATGTGTGTTCTTTCAACAAACCGCATATGGATCCACCAGTGTCATTGAAATGTGCGTTCTTCTCATAAACCACATATGGATCCCCTAGTGTCATTGCATGTGTATTCTTTTAGTAAACCACAACTAGAGTCACTAGATGTGTGTATTTTCATAAACCACATATGGATCCACTAGAGTCATTGCATGTGTGTTCTTTTCACAAACCACATATGGATCCACGAGTGTCATGCATGTATATTATTTTCATTAACAACAGCTAAAGTCATTGCATGTCTGTTCTTTTCAAAAACCACATGGATCCACCAGTGTCATTTCATGTATGTTCTTTCAATGAACCACAGCTAGGGTCATTGCATGTGTGTTCTTTTCATTAACCACAGCTAGAGTCATGTCATGTGTGTTCATTTCACAAACCACATATGGATCCTCCAGTGTCATTGGTTGTGTGTTCTTTTCACAAACCATATCCATCCGCTAGATTCATTGCATGTTTAATCTTTTCACAAACCACATATGGTTCCACTAGTGTCATTGCGTGTCTGTTATTTTCATAAACCACATGGATCCACTAGTGTCATTGAAATGTGTGTTCTTTTTATAAACTACAGCTAGAGTCACTGGATGTGTGTTCTCTTCATGAACCACAACTAGAGTCATTACGTCTGTCTTCTTTTGACAAACCACATATGGATCGACCGGAGTTCATTGCATGTGTTTTATTTTCACAAACCACAACTAGTGTCATTGCATGTCTAGTCTTTTCACAAACCACATATCGATACACAAGAGTCATTGCATGTGTGTTCTTTCAACAAACCACATATGGATCCACCCGTGTCATTGCATGTGTGTTCTCATAAACCACCTATGGATCCCCTAGTGTCATTGCATGTGTGTTCTGATAATAAACCACATCTAGAGTCAGTGGATGTGTGTTTTTTTCCTAAACCACATATGGATCCACTAGAGTTATTGCATGTGCGTTCTTTTCACAAACCACATATGGATCCACCATATTTCATTGCATGTGTGTTCTTTTCACAAACCACATATGGATCCACCGGAGTCAATTGCATGTCTATTCTTTTCACAAACCATATATGGATCCACCAGTGTCATTGCATGTGCGTTCTTCTCATAAACCACATATTGATCCCCTAGTGTCATTACATATGTGTTCTTTTAATAAACCACAACTAGAGTCATTGGATGTGTGTTCTTTCCATAAACCACATATGGATCCACTAGAGTCATTGCATATTTGTTCTTTTCCAAAACCACATATGGATCCACCATAGTCATTGCATGTCTGTTCTTTGCACAAACAACATATGGATCCACCATAGTCATTGCATGTGTGTTCTTTTTACAAACCACATATGGATCCACCAGTGTCATTTCATGTGTGTTCTTCTCATAACCCACATATGGATCCCCTAGGGTCATTGCATGTGTGTTCTTTTAGTAAACCACAGCTAGAGTCACTAGATGTGTGTTCTTTTGATAAACCACATATGGATCCACTAGAGTCATTGCATGTGTGTTATTTTCACAAACCACATATGGATCCACCAGAGTTCATTGCACGTGTGTTCTTTTCACAAACCACAGCTAGAGTCATTGCATGTCTGTTCTTTTTACAAACCACATATGGATCCACCAGAGTTCATTGCATGTGTGTTCTTTTCACAAACCACATATGGATCCACCAGAGTTTGGCCATGAGGGTCTTCGACATATGGATCCACCAGAGTTTAGTGTGTCTCTTGCTCAAGTTAGCTTGGCCTTTTGAGATATTTCAATGACTCATGGTCGGAATGTATGATAAATTCTTTGGGCCATAGGTAGTGTTGCAAAATTTGAAGAACAAGAACTAAGGCAAAAAGCTCTTTGTCATAAATCGGATAATTAAGTTGAGCACCATCAAGGTTCTCACTATGGTAGGCTATAGGACGTGCGTTTTTCATAAGGACTCCTCCAATGCCAATAGCACTAGTATCACACTCCATCTCAAAAGTTTTAGTGAAATCCATTAATGCAAGAAGAGGTGCTTTGGTGAGCCTCTTTTTAAGTTCATCAAAAGATTTTTGTTGAGCTTTTCCCCACACGAAGGTGATATTCTTTTTCGTCAACTCATTGAGAGGACAAGCAATTGTTGAAAAGTCTTTCAGAAAGAAACAATAGAAACCGGCCAACCCATGAAAACTTCGGAGTTGACTCACATTTGTTGGGATGGGCCAATCTCGTATGTCCTTTACTTTGGACACATCAACTTCAATGCCCTTCGAAGAAACGACAAATCCAAGAAAAATCAACTTGTCTTTAGAAAAAGTGCACTTGGGAAGATTAACACAAAGCTTTTCATGTCGAAGGATTTGCAAAATTTCCTTGACGTGTGTAACATGGTCCGCAAGTGATTTGCTATAAACAAGTATATCATCGAAATAGACAATGACACTCTTGCCAATGATAGAACGCAAAATATGATTCATGAGGCGCATGAAGGTGGATGGGGCATGAGATAAGACAAAGGGCATAACCAACCATTCATAAAGACCAAGTTTGGTCTTGAAGGCGGTTTTCCACTCATCACCTTCAGCCATGCGTATTTGGTGGTAACCACTACAAAGATCAATTTTCGAAAACATAGTGGCTCCACACAACTCATCAAGCATGTCATCGAGACGTGGTATGGGATGTCGATAACGTACGGTGATAGCATTGATTGGATTGCAGTCCATGCATAACCGTAACGTATCATCCGTTTTTGGAACAAGAATCACGGGTACGACACTCGGACTAGTGCTAACTTGGATCAAACCTTTGGAGATGAGTTGGTTAATTTGACATTCAATCTCCTTTGTCTCCTCCAGGTTCATGCGGTAAGCGGCACGATTTGGAAGTGGTGCGCCGGGGATAAGGTCAATGCGATGGTCGATGTCGCAAAGAGGAGGTAGTCCATGTGGAAGTTCTTCGGGGAACACATCCTTCAATTCCTGCAAAACAATCATCAAAGATGGAGGAACATTGGTTAATTCATTAGTTCCTTGCACTAGTCTCTTGCAAATGAGAACATAGTGCAAGATGGATGGGTTGTTCACATCCCTCATCTCACTTTTGGTGGCAAGGAGAACACTCTTAGTTTTTTCACTCGAGTTTGGCTTGTGGCTCTCACTCACTATGAGGTGGTTCTCTCGCTCACCGCTCTTCTCACAAGGAGATGTTGTGGTTTGCGCCCTCGCTAAAGCCTTTGCATTGTACGCAAATTATTTGGCTAGGAGTCATTGGTTGCAAAACACATGTTTTGTTGAGCCATCTCAAGGTGTACACATTGGTGCGACCATCATGTAGAGTAGCCTTGTCGAATCGCCATGGTCGACCAAGCAACATGTGGCAAACCGTCATTGGAACCACATCACATTCCACCATGTCTTTGTATGGCCCAATAGTGAAGGTTATTGACGCGGTATGCTTAATTTCCATAGACCCTTGTTCACTTAGCAATTGCACGTGGTAGGGGTGCTTGTGAGGATGGCGGATGAGGTTGAGCTTCTCACACAACTCGGTGCTAGCAAGGTTGTGGCAACTCCCTCCATCGATGATCACTTCAATAGATTTGCCATTGATGCTGGCTCGTGTTTGGAAGATATTTGAGCATTGGTCTTCATGCTCTTGTGTTTGAGTGGTCAAAGTCCTTCTGACGACAAGCGATGGACTTGTGTCATGTTCACACATAAGAAGTTCTTGGTTATCTTCCACTCGTTGCCTTGTTGTTGCTTCCTTGACACGGGCATCAAATTCATCTTCACTCAAGTACTCTTCATCGCCATTGTCATGGATGAACAATACCTTCTTGTTTCCACATTCGGCCGATTTGTGTCCTTTGCCTCCACACTTGTAGCATTCATCGTTGAAAGGTGTGTCACTCTTTTCTTGTTTGCCACTTGGGGGCAGTTTTCCTTTGAGGAAGTGTGGGCTTGAAGGGAAGGCTTGGAGGTACTTGATGGTATTCCATTGAAGGTTGTTGGCATAGCGGTTGAAGCTTGCTTGTAGGTGAAATACGTGTTGGGCTTGTTGTACTTTATGTCCTCTTGCACATGATGTTCGGCCTTTGTTGCGATGTGCACAAGCTCAACCATGTTGTTGTATGTTTGGAACTCGATGATGCGCTTTATTGGGTGGTTCAAGCTAATCAGGAAATGTGCCATAGTTTGCTCCTTGCACTCTTCAATGTTGGCACGGATCATTTTGAGTTCCATTTCCTTGAAGTACTCTCCACGGTCTTTGTCCCTTGGCGCATCGATTGAAGGTTGTTGAAGAGGTCACACGTGTACTGCACGGGAACACAACAGGATCTCATGTGAGCCTTCATGTCATGCCAAGTTGTCATTGGTGGCTCTTGTCGTGCGTCACGAAGATCTTGGAGAGCTTCACGTCGATGACGAGCTTGATTCTCCAAATTGGAGGCATCACTTATTGTGTCAAGTATGTGTCACGAGCGAAGGTGGTGGAGTTGTGGTTGCACTCACGGTTCTTCTTATGGTTGTGTTTGTTGGATCACTAGTGCCCTTGCGTGATGATGGTGTGCTTCTTGCCTTGCTTGTGGCCTTGAAGAGAAATCACCATCATAGCTTGACGTTGTCGCGTGCCGTGGGGAAGGTACATAGTTCGAAGAGGTTCCATCTTCAACCACGGAGGCATCATTGCGTCTTGGAGTACTTGGATGAAGATCTTGTGAATAGGTGCATGACAACGCGAAGAACTTGAAGAGCTTGATGCGCGTGAACGTGGTCTTGCCATTCCGTCGATGAGGACACGGAGCTTGTCATTTGTTTCAGTGACAGAGCGTTGGAGAACTTCATTTTGATGGCCAAAGTTGTGATACATTTCGTGCATTTACCTTTCAAGGCCATCGAAGCGGTTGTCGATCTTCTTGAACTCGGCTTGCATCTCGCCAAACTGTTCGTCTTGACGTGTTTCGAGATCTTGGCAACGATCACGGAACTCTTGTCAAAAGATGAAATGGCTTCCGCGCATCATGTATGGTCCATGTTCTTCTTCTTGTGAAGGTGGTTGGCTCGACTCACCATGCCTATCCATCATGCAAAGCACACAAGGATTGTATATTGAAGTGGAATATGGTGGTGTTAGCCTTGTACCTCACCTTGGGGATTGCACCGAAATAGAAACCACAAGCGAGAGATATAAGCGTGCAAAGTGAAATCGCAAAGAAACTTCACACTAAATAAAGAACTAACTCTCACAAGCTTTTGGTGGAAGGTTAGGGTTGTGGAAAACCAAACGAAATGATCCAAAGAAAAGGTTTTTGTCAAAAGTGGTAGAGAACCAAAGATCAAAAGCAAAAAGGAAACGATCCACAAAACACAAGGATACACACACGTGGAGACGGATGTGGTTAGCACGACTATAAAATGAGCACAAAAGGTCCTAACGAAGACTACGCTCGGTGTCGTGCCAACTCAAGGAGAGACCACAACTTGTTCGCCAAAAGAGAAATAAGCAACGGATTTGTGCACTTGCCTTGGTTGCGCTCTATCTCTCTATTTGCTTACAAGCTTGAGGTTCTCTCTGTATTGGGAGACTTTGTATCTTTTCTATTTTTTATTTATTTTTATTCTTTTTCTCCCATTCTATACTACTATGTTAACTTTTCTATTTGCTTCAACACTCTCACTTCTCCAAGGGAAAGTACACAATTCTTAGGCAAACACAAAATGAGTTGCTCTCATAGGATAGATACACACTAAGGAAGAAGGGTTAACAAGGTGGAGCAAGTTATACCTTTGGTATTGTTGACGACTTGCTAATGGTGTTTGGGATGTTGTTCGGGTGTCGCGGTGTCGAGGAGCACGGAGAGTATAGCAGATGCGGAAGCTTGTTGTTAGGAAGGCGACACGCACGCGAAACACAAAAAAACCAATACTAAAAGTTAGAGAACCAAAATGGGTGGTGAAAATTTCTTGTCTTACTGGGGCAGTAGTACCGCCCAAAACGGCCGGTAGTACCGGTGACCGCTGGGATCAGCCGGTAGTACCGCTCGTTCGGCGGTAGTACAGCTGAGCGGATTCCTGGGCGCGTAGATCTCGAATTCTAGCGCAAACAGGGCCCAAAAATCCTCAAATCTGCGGAAATCTGAACAAAATGGGGTTAGGAACACACAAAGAAGGTAGATCGATACCCCAAGCAAAAAATCTATGGAACAAAACCACGAAAAACTCACCAAATCAAGAGATCGATCCAAAGGCAATATTGGGGATCTTCTTTTATGGGGAATTTTCGAAATTACGGTAGATAGAATAAAAATTGGTGGGGGAATTTGTGAGCAACGAAGCTCTTGATACCAATATGTTGAGGGCAAACCTCTAGGGTGGCCCGATCTTTCACGAATCTTGTTCAAATCGAGGGTGGAGTTTGGGGGAAGGGGAGGCGGAGGAATACGATGAACTCACGCACGAAGGACACGATGAACACACTCACGCAAAACCACGATACACACCAATAGCTCAAGCCGGCGGTCTACCTAATTCTAGTCTCATGCTCCTTTGACAAAGGAGCAAAAAATATCTCCCACCTCTTGCACTTTGCCTCGAGTGTTGAAGTTGTACAAGGCCTCCCGCTTGCCGTGCTGGTTAGAGAGAGAGATCCTTGCCCACCACCGATCCTAAGGATTTTATTGGATCGGTTGCCACCGGCGTGCGCTATTGGTGTGTATTGTGTTTTGCGGGTGCGTGTGTTCATCGTGTTCTTCTTGCGAGAGTTCGTGGATTTTATCCTCCCCCTCACCCTCCAATCGCCCTCGCTTCAATTTCCAAGGGATTCATGAAAGATCAGGCAACCCCAAGGGGTCAATCCTAACAAGCTCTTTACCCAAGTTCAGGTCCACAGTGAGCGGAGCCCTACGTCATGCAATTGTCTACTATCTGATTAACACTCGAATACAACGAGTTCCTTCTCCCGGGGGTTCTCTACTCTAAGCCAACTGTCCCCTAGCTCTACTTGGGCCTCCTTTTATACCGAAAGGGGACACCACGGCGGTCGAAATACATGTGACAGTGTCACCTTGCCATGCGGCAGGCCTTGTCCTACAACCTGGCTAGGTGCTCCTGCCTTAGCATCACGCATCGCTCAGAGTCTACCTGGTGCATACTAACGCTAGGACGTGTACTTGTCCCCGGCGGCTTCCCGGGGTCGTCCTGCCGTCGGGGGTTCTGCCGGGATCCTATGAGATGACCTTCCTAAGCCCCCCCCCCCCCGCGTGGTCACCAATTCTGGGTCATGCATCGCCCGCATGCCCCGGGTCACCCCGATTCTCGCAGATGCGACAGTAGCCCCCTCTTGCATCTTAGTCTAGGTGGGGCAGGCTGGGGCTGCATCCAGAAATGCAGGGGGTGCGTCCCAAGCGGGGTGATCGAGTTTCACCGGGATGGAGGTCGGGTGGTATCTCGAGTGTGGCTCCTAGATATAGGGGCGTGTTACTCTTTATATAGCCTCACCCCATGCGTCGCTGCCCGTCCCTCTCCACTGTAGAGCACAACGGCTGCCTAGCTTCATCTTCCTCTAGGATGTGTTGTGTCACCCCTTGATCTCCCTCGCTAGATCCATCATCTTGCTCCTCAGAGGGTGAATCTCTCCATTCAGGAAGGGTCACCCAGGAAGCAGGAAGGCGCCTTGAGGGATGATGGATCTTCAAGCAACCATCCTTCCATGAGATTGCCATGTCTCGTCGGCTTTGAGTTCTTCCTGATGTTGGTTCGTGACCCTGAGGGATTTCTAGAACTCCCCAAGGCGGTAGTTGAGGCCTTCGCATGCAAATTCCTCCGCTCAGTGTGGTTGGTGGCCAAGGGATACGGTTGTAGGGCAATGTTGGTGAAGATCTTTCTCAGCGCTTATGAGAGGTTGTGCTTTGGGAAGGGGAGGGGCCGCTTCGCGTCGTCCCACTACATGGAGCTTGGCGACCTCAACTTTTTTCCTTCGACAGCCACGGCGATTTCAGAGTCAAAGCTTTTGACCTCTACCAAAGGCGTGTGGAGTTCATGCTAGATGGCGTCAAGAGTTGCTAGAACTGTACTACGTGTTGCTTTTGTCATCTCGAATCTTTTCCCTTGTGTAACCAAAGCTCCCCTTTATGGGGAAGCCATGGTATGAAAAAAATGAAACGATTTAGTCAACTGCGCCTTTGGCTTCTTCTTTCTTTGTCGCGATCCCATCTTTGGCCTATATATAGTTTTCCCCTCCATATAGTAACCATCGACTTGATATTTGAAATTAGAAGAAATCCATGTGGATCTATCTAATTCTAGTCTCATGCTCCTTTGACAAAGGAGCACCAAATATCTCCCACCTCTTGAACTTTGCCTCGAGTGTTTAAGTTGTACAAGGCCTCCCGCTCGCTATGCTGGTTAGAGAGAGAGATCCTTGCCCACCACGGATCCTAGGGATTTTGTCCGGTCGGTTGCCGCCGGCGTGCGCTATTGGTGTGTATTGTGTTTTGCGGGTGCGTGTGTTCATCATGTTCTTATTGCATGAGTTCATGGATTTTATCCTCCCCCTCACCCTCCACTAGCCCCCGCTTCAATATCCAAGTGTTTCATGAAAGATCAGGCAACCCCAAAGGGTCAATCCTAACAAGCTTTTTACCCCAGTACAAGTCCACGGTGAGCGGAGCCCTATGTCATGCAATTGTCTAATATATGATTAACGCTCGAATACAACGGGTTCCTTCTCCCGGGGGTTCTCTACTCTAAGCCAAATGTCCCGTAGCTCTACTTGGGCCTCTTTTTATACCGAAAGGGGACACCACAGGGGTCCAAATACATGTGGCGGTGTCACCTTGCCATGCGGCTAGCCTTGTCCTACAACCTAGCTAGGCGTTCCTGCCTTAGCATCACGCATCGCTCGGAGTCTACCTAGTGTAGACTGACGCTAGGGCGTGTACTTGTCACTGGCAGTTTCCCAGGGTTGTCCTGCCATCGGGGGTGCCGCTGGGATCCTGTGAGAAGACTTTCCTAAGCCCCCCGTGTGGTCACCAATTCTGGATCGCGCACCGCCAGCATGCCCCGGGGCACCCCAATTCCCGCAGATGCGACAGTAGCCCCCGGACGCATTTTAGTCTAGGTCGGGCAGGCTGGGGCTACATCCTGACATGCTGGGGTGCAAACCGAGTAGGGCGACCGAGTTTCACCGGGATGGAGGTCGGGTGCTATCTCGAGTGTGGCTCCTGGATGCAGGGGCGTGTTACTCTTTATATAGCCTCACCCCCATGCATCGTTGCCCGTTCCTCTCCACTGTAGAGCACAACGGCTGCCTAGCTTCGTCTTCCTCCAGGATGCGTCTTTTCACCCCTCGAACTCCCCCGCTAGATCTGTTGTCCTGCTCCTCGAAAGGTGAATCTCTGCATTCAAGAAGACTCACTCGGGAGGCAGGGGAGGCGCCTTGAGGGATGATGGGTCTTCAAGCGACCATCCTTCCATGAGATGGCCTTGTGTCGTCGGCTTTGAGTTCTTCCTAATGTTGGTTCGTGACCCTGAGGGAGTTTGAGAACTCCCTAAGGTGGTGGTTGAGGCCTTCGCAGGCGACTTCCCCCGTCAGCGTGGTTGGTGGCCAAGGAATGTGGTTCCAGGGTGATGTCAGTGAAGATCTTTTCCAGTGCTTATGAGAGGTTGTGCTTCGGGAAGGGGAGGGGCCGCTTCACATCGTCCCACTACATGGAGCTTGGCGACCTCAACTTTTTTCCTTTGATGGCCACGGTGATTTCAGAGTCAAAGATTTTGACCTCTACCAAAGGTGTGTGGAGTTCATGCTAGATGGCTTCAAGAGTTGCTAGATCTGTATTGCCTGTTGCTTTTGTCATCTCGAATCTTTTACCCTGTGTAACCAAAGCTCCCCTTTATGGGGAAACCATGGTATGAAAAACAATGAAACGATTTAGTCAACTGCCCCTTTGGCTTCTTCTTTCTATGTCGTGATCCCATCTTTGGCCTATATATAGTCCGCCCCCTCCATATAGTAACCAACGACTTGATATTTGAAATTAGAAGAAATCCATGTGGATCTACCTGATACTAGTCTCATGCTCCTTTGACAAAGGAGCATCAAATATCTCCCACCTTTTGAACTTTGCCCGAGCGTTGAAGTTGTACAAGGCCTCCCGCTTACCGTGTTGGTTAGACAGAGAGATCCTTTCCCACCACCGAGCCTAGGGATTTTGTCGGACCGGTTGCCGCCGGCGTGCGCTATTGGTGTGTATTGTGTTTTGCGGGTGCGTGTGTTCATCGTGTTCTTCTTGCGTGAGTTCGTGGATTTTATCCTCCCCCTCACCGTCCACTCGCCCCCGCTTCACTTTCCAAGGGATTCATGAAAGATCGGGTAACCCCAAAGGGTCAATCCTAACAAGCTTTTTACCCCAGTACAAGTCCACGGTGAGCGGAGCCCTATGTCATGCAATTGTCTACTATATGATTAACACTAAAATACAACGGGTTCCTTCTCTCGGGGGTTCTCTACTCTAAGACAAATGTCCCCTAGCTCTACTTGGGCCTCCTTTTATACCGAAAGGGGACACCACAGGGGTCGAAATACATGTGGCGGTGTCACCTTGCCATGCGGGTGGACTTGTCCTACAACCTAGCTAGGTGCTCATGCCTTAGCATCATGCATCGCTCGGAGTCTACCTAGTGCAGACTGACGCTAGGGCGTGTACTTGTCCCTGGTAGCTTCCTAGGGTCGTCCTGCCATCGGGGGTGCTGCTGGGATCCTATAAGAGGACCTTCCCGAGCCCCCCGCGTGGTCACCAATTCTAGATACGCACCGCCCGCATGCCTTGGGGCACCCTGATTCCGGCAGATGCGACAGTAGCCCCCGGATGCATTTTAGTCTAGGTGGGGCAGGCTGGGGCTGCGTCCTGACATGCAGGGGGTGCAAACCGAGCGGGGTGACCGAGTTTCACCAGGATGGAGGTCGGGTGCTATCTCGAGTGTGGCTCCTGGATGCAGAGGCGTGTTACTCTTTATATAGCCTCACCACATGCGTTGCTGCCCGTTCCTCTTTGCTGTAGAGCACAACGGCTGTCTGGCTTCGTCTTCCTCCAAGATGCGTCGTTTCACCCCTCAATCTCCCCTGCTAGATTCGCTGTCCTGCTCCTCGGAGGGTGAATCTCTCCATTCAGGAAGGGTCACTCGGGAGGCAGGGAGGCGCCTTGAGGGATGATGGATCTTCAAGCGACCATACTTCCATGAGATGGCCTTGTCTCGTCGGCTTTGACTTTTTCCTGATGTTGGTTCATGACCCTGAGGGAGTTCTAGAACTCCCCAAGGCGGTGGTTGAGGCCTTCGCAAGCGAATTCCCTCGCTCAGTGTGGTTGGTGGCCGAGGGATGTGGTTGCAAGGCAATGTCGGTGAAGATATTTCTCAGCGCTTATGAGAGGTTGTGCTTTGGGAAGGGGAGGGGCCGCTTCGCGTCATCCCACTACATGGAGCTTGGCGACCACAATTTTTTTCCTTTGACGACCACGGGGATTTCAGAGTCAAAGGTTTTGACCTCTGCCAAAGGCGTGTGGAGTTCATGCTAGATGGCGTCAAGAATTGCTAGATCTATATTGCTTGTTGCTTTTGTCATCTCGAATCTTTTCCCTTGTATAACCAAAGCTCACCTTTATGGGGAAACCATGGTATGAAAAACAATGAAACGATTTAGTCAACTGCCCCTTTGGCTTCTTCTTTCTTTGTCGCGATCCCATCTTTGGCGTATATATAGGCCGCCCCCTCCATATAATAACCATCAACTTGATATTTGAAATTAGAAGAAACCCTTGTGGATATACCTAATTCTCGTCTCATCCTCCTTTGAAAAAGGAGCACCAATATCTCCCACCTTTGAACTTTGCCTCGTGTGTTCAAGTTGTGCAAGGCCTCCTGCTTGCCGCGCCGGTTAGAGAGAGATCCTTGCCCACCACCGATCCTAGGGATTTTGTTGGATCGGTTGCCACCGGCGTGTGCTATTTGTGTGTATTTTTTTGCGGGTGCGTGTGTTCATCGTGTTCATCTTGCATGAGTTCATGGATTTTATCCTCCCCTCACCCTCCAATCGCCCCCGCTTCGATTTCCAAGGGATTCATGAAAGATCGGGCAACCCTAAGGGGTCAATCCTAACAAGCTTTTAACCCAAGTTCAGGTTCGTAGTGAGCGGAGCCCTACGTCATGCAATTGTCTACTATCAATTAACACTTGAATACAACAGGTTCTGATATGGGGTGGCCCGATCTTCTCAGTAAGCGGATGGCGATGATGATGGTGGATGATAGATAGCTAGTGCGTAGCTACGATCTCTCCCGCTCGATCCCTGATGCCAGCGCAACAGATCTTGAACCTTGTAGGATATTCACAACACCACACTCTTGCGCACGCAGCCGTGACCACGAACGGTAGTATGCAATCTACTAATTCCCAATGGAACAACAGATCACACTCAATTATAGTTGGTAGATTCGAACACAGGGTAATTCTAGAGGTTCTATGAAAAAAACAACTCCAAAATATTTTAACGTGGTCTAAACCCTAACTTGTGAGGGCTACGGAGGTTTATATGAGGGTTGGGGCGTCCTCCCCTCTAAACGGGCCTAAAAACAGCCATAACTTGGCCCAACCTGACTCGGTTCGACTCAAACTGATACATACCGACCCATATATGGGTTCGGCCTTATTGGCACGCAGTCCAAACATCGTGGAACACCTCAAACATGTAATTCTTGGTGCGCCATCTCTCTCTCTCTTGCTCATACGTGATTTCCTCATTGCCTCCTAGTGCGCATGCCTCCCGCTCCTCCCTCGCGCACTTGTTGATATTGGAAATCAGCGCTTGTCCTTCTTGTTGCAACTCTCCTCCTCGCGCAATGCTTGTGTTATCAATAAACCTGATCATATAAAGATGCATAGACTTAGGTAGTATAAAGTTCTCATTAAATAAAACATCAGGTTCAATTAGGAATAAATTCACCTGATAGTCATTATTGATTTGACTCAATATTTCCTTCTAGTTCAGGCAGTCAGAATCATCATAATCCATGTACATATCCTCATCATCCTCCCTTCCTTCATGAAAAGCCGTCCTCGGCTTTGGGTAAGCTGAAACTGGGAGAAACAAAAAGAACAACGTGTATGCAAAGTATATGTATATATAACATGTTGTATTATTGTTGTTCACATGAAAAGTATGTCTAGTATACACCACGTAAATTAAATTGCAGGTATAAGTGAAGTACAAATAATCATGATCATGGTGAAAAACAACTAAATAGATAGTCTTGTTCTTCAATATTAAATTGAGTTTTCGCAAAGAAGATCTATGATCAAAGTTGTGCACAAGATCAAACCAATTCAGTATGTGTGAAAACCAAATTGATTCATGTCATGTTTCAACTGCGCTACTCTGATTATTATGAACATGATCATGTTGTCCAGTATGTAAAATGCAACTCAATTTGCAAATATAAATGAAGTATAAAGCATTAGCACAACTAGGCAATGAATTTTGGGACAAACACAACGAATATGAAAACTTGGGTTCTATTCTAGCAAGATTACAACGATCCAACATAGGTAAATTACTTGTGTTGGCTGCATTATATCAACTAGACCTGACTTTAGTTTCATATTATCACAAATTTTAGCATATATCCCACAACACAAAATCGTCGACACACAACATGTATGGCTGAAAACGGCATGTTTCAGTTCAGCGATTCGATCACAAGTAATGCATATGTGATCCACAAGAAAATTTTCATGCATGCTATATTCACCAATCAGATTGAAAGTGAAACAAGGAGAATATGTGCTAGAATTCAGAAATGAAATTTCAGAAATCTTATCCATAGCACAACTCATACTCATAGGTTCATTTAGCATGATGGAATACACAATATCAGCAGGTGGTATTCGAGCAAGTATTTCCTTATGTGTTATCAGTACCACATGATCGAAATTTGAATTTGGTAAACTATCACATGGTGCTGAAATAGTAGTGCAAGGCAAATCACAAGGAGGCTTCAGTAAAGGACTAGACTCACAATATGTCACACATGTTGGCTGAAGCTCCAAAACAGTACCAATGTCATCAACAATCTCCTCAGTTGTAGTCGGTACTAAAACATCCGCCGCAAGTGACAATGCACAGTCCGACGATGTAGGTTGTAAAATAGATTGCTCCCTTTCTTCAAAAGCAACCTGCATAGCACAAGAAACAATACCAGGAGTAGAGATGATTACATTAGTAGAAATATCCTCACGTGTATTAGCATCTACTGCACTGATGTTTTCTTTTTCTCTCATACTCTTAGAATGGATGCTCTCAACCTCACGTTTAGTGGAATCACACAGCTCACTTTTGATAACACTCTCACTCAGCTTGGCTATGTGGCTCTCATTCTCACATGGGTTGTAATGCACACCATGTTCAAGATGACAAATAATAGAATTGTCACCATTCATCATGACCTTGTACTTAGCAGACAAACTGAACTCTTTTGTCCTCTCCTTGCGAAGAAGATGATACTCATGAAATTTGTCGGCTGAAATCCTGAGCATAACACGCCTCTTCATGTTCCATTTGAAAGAAATCCTTCCAACAACAGGACATATTTGAGCGTCAAACCTTCTCCTCCAAGGTTCTCCCAATAGTATGTGACAAGAATCAAGTGGTATAGGAGATACATCACAGCGCACAATCTCAGTATGCTCTTTAAAACTCATAGGAACATCAGCGGTGTGTGAAATCAGCAATGTGCCATATGATGAATGCAAGAGATATGGCACCGCACGGGCACATGTGGGTAGCTGCAACTTTTGTACAACTTCAACGCTGATCAAATTAATAGTAGAGTTACTATCAATGGTAATGGAAGCACATCGCTCACCAATCATCACACTATGGTGGAAAAGACCATCACCATCAAAAATACCGCGTTCTTCCTTCCAAAAAGTTCCACTACAACGCCAATTGTCAATGAATTTGTAACTGTACGTCTCCACATTACATCACCTGCCTCCATTTTCTGCATCACATCAACACTACTAGAAGACATGATTAGTATATTAGTGCACAAATCAAAATCAGTATGGTGGAAACTCTCACAACTCACTCAAAACTGATAAGAAAGGAGATCTTACCATTCCAAAGTAAATAGAGATGCCCTACCAAACGGAACCAAAGATTGATGCACTGATGTGATGAAGTGAATACCAAAGGCATAGAGAACGATCACAGGGCACACAGGTTATTCCTGGTGGAGCTATAGGTATGGTATCTTATTTACACCGCAAATAAGTCCTAGTGTTGATCGTATGACATAGACCCACGGAAACACACACGGTGGAGATAAATGGGGCAATTGCAACTATGAAAAAGAGCTCAAAAAAAGTAAGGTATGTCGGAGGAATGCTCGTGTTGCAATGCACAATGAGAGACGCTAGCAATGTCTCAACGAAACGGGCACAAGATTGCTAACTGAGCAGCCCGTAGAGCACTAAGCACGCTAGTCTCGTAGGATAGTTTTAGACACAAAGAAAGGCTTACTAAGGCTCACAAGGATAGGTACGCTATGTGGACTCAGTAAAAAAAATAAACAAAGAAGAAAAAAAATTGACCTGAGAATTGGTCTCTGCCACGGCAAAAAAACGGCCTAAAATCCTGCCGTGGCAGGATGGCGACAGAATTTTTTTTTCTCGTACTAGCACAGACTGGTGTGTGGTAAGGCGACGGTTCGATTTTTTTTTCGGAATTTGTTTTTTGTCACGCTGGAGCACAGACCTGTCTGCGGTCAGGCGTGAGGCAGCGAGCCGGTTTTTTTTTCGACTCGCCAAGTAGTACACAACTAGGACTCTTTACTTGGATCGGATCTGACTTGATGGTAGCGGAAAAAGATGGTGGAAAACAACTAGAACAACTAGACAACAAATCTACGAAGAACAGATCTAGATCTAATCTAATAGAGGAACTCGACCAGCAACTATTACTCGAATATGATGTAATCTAGGCTATGGCAACTCTTTTTGTGGGGCTTTTTCTGTATAGGACGAAAAACACTCTCTAATCTATGGATGGATTGTGGATTGCTTACTGAGGCAATGAGGAAATCTGATACCAAGATGATATGGGGTGGCCCGATCTTCTCAGTAAGCGGATGGCGATGATGATGGTGGATGATAGATAACTAGTGCGTAGCTATGATCTCTCCCGCTCGATCCCTGATGCCAGCGCAACAGATCTCGAACCTTGTAGGATATTCACAACACCACACTCTTGCGCACGCAGCCGTGACCATGAACGGTAGTATGCAATCTACTAATTCCCAATGGAACAACAGATCACACTAAATTATAGTTGGTAGATTCGAACACAGGGTAATTCCAGAGGTTCTATGAAAGAAACAACTCTAAAATATTTTAACGTGGTCTAAACCCTAACTTGTGACGGCTACGGAGGTTTATATGAGGGTTGGGGCATCCTCCCCTCTAAACGGGCCTAAAAACAGCCATAACTTGGCCCAAACTGACTCGGTTCGACTCAAACTGATACATACTGACCCATATATGGGTTCGGCCTTATTGGCACGCAGTCCAAACGTCGTGGAACACCTCAAACACGTAATTCTTGGTGCGCCATCTCTCTCTCTCTTGCTCATACGTGATTTCCCCATTGCCTCCTAGTGCGCATGCCTCCCGCTCCTCCCTCGCGCACTTGTTAATATTGGAAATCAGCGCTTGTCCTTCTTGCTGCAACTCTCCTCCTCCTTGCGCAATTCTTGTGTTATCAATAAACCTGATCATATAAAGATGCATAGACTTAGGTAGTATAAAGTTCTCATTAAATAAAACATCAGGTTCAATTAGGAATAAATTCACCTGATAGTCATTATTGATTTGACTCAATATTTCCTTCCAGTTCAGGCAGTCAGAATCATCATAATCCATGTATATATCCTCATCAGGTTCCTTCTCTCGGGGGTTCTCTACTCTAAGCCAACTGTCCCCTAACTCTACTTGGGCCTCCTTTTATACTGAAAGGGGACACCATAGGGGTCGAAATACATCTAGCGGTGTCACCTTGCCATGTGGTGGGCCTTGTCCTACATCCTGGCTAGGTGCTCCTGCCTTAGCATCACGCATCGCTTGGAGTCTACCTGGTGCAAACTGACGCTAGGACGTGTACTTGTCCCTGACGACTTCCCAGGGTCGTCCTGCTGTCAGGGGTTCTGATATGGGGTGGTCCGATCTTGTCAACAAGCACTTGTTGATGATGATGGTGGATGATAGATAACTAGTGTGTAGGTATGATCTCTCCCGCTCGAACCCTGATGCCAATGCAATAGCTCTCGAACTTTGTAGGATATTCACAACACCACACTCTTGCGCACGTAGCCGTTGACCATGAATGGTAGTTTGCAATCTACTAATTCCTAGTGGAACAATAGATCATACTCAATTATAGTTGGTAAAATCGATCACAGGGTAATTCCAGAGGTTCTATGAAAGAAATAACTCCAAAATATTTTAACGTGGTCTAAAACCTAAAACTAGTGCGCCCCATCTATTTAAGAGTCTGGGGGTGCGGCGGCTAAGGGGGTGAACGATTTGGTCCCACCCAACTAGGGTACAAACAGACCCATAAGGGTTCGTCCTCAGGACTCTGCCGTGGCAGAGTTTCACTCAGTGTCTCTGTCGTGGCAGCCTGCCATGGCAGAGTTTGGGCCAATTTTCCTGCCGTGGCAGAAAACTGGGGCTTTTCTCTGCCGCGGAAGAGAACTTCCTCCACTTGTTGATCTCCATCTTTGACAGCTCCTTGCGCTTCCTCCCTCTCCTCCCTCGCGCATTCTTCATTGATCAACACGCCATGTTCCATTAGCTCCTCGCTCCGTGCTATGCCTTCTTCTCCCAATTACCTGATCATACAATAATTCAAAGACTTAGTTAGTATAAAATTCTCATTAACTAAAACATTAGGCTCATTAAGAAACAAGTTCACCTGTTGTTCTAGTAGCTTAGCACGAGCTCTTGTAATTGGTCCAATCCTTATCTCATTGGATTGATCTTTCTTTGAAGCAGCTGGAACATCATCATTAGCAATTGGGGTAGGTGTAACTGTAGGGATGTCCTCATCATCTCCCCCCCCCCTTCAAAAGGCGTCGACCTTGACGCTCCAAGGTTTTCTCCAGCATATGGTGATAAATGAGCAACGTTGAAGTTGTTGCTAACTCCACCAAACTCCTCAATAGGTATATCAACCGAGTAGGCATTATCATTAATTTTGGCTAACACCTTGTAAGGACCAGCACCACGTGGCTTCAACTTGGACTTGCGAAGTAGTGGAAATCTATCCTTGCATAGATGAACCCAAACCATGTCTCCAGGCTTGAACAACAATTCCTTCATTGCTTGATTCCTTGTAGCTACAATGTTCTTGCCTTTCTCCTAATAGCCTCTCGAGTCTTCTCATGAATATTCTTCACATAATTAGCATGTTTTGATGCCTCCATATCCACTCTCTCATGTAATGTCAAAGGCAACATATCAAGTGGCGTCAATGGTTTGAAGCCATACACCACCTCAAAAGGAAAAAAGCTGAGTAGTTGAATGCACGACCCTGTTGTATGCAAACTCAACATGTGGCAAACACTCTTCCCACTCCCAAAGATTCTTCTTTATCATAGTCCTTAGCAGCTATGACAATGTTCGATTCATCACCTCCGTTTGACCATATGTTTGGGGATGACATGTAGTACTGAATAGCAACTTCGTTCCTAGCTTCCCCATAAGGTCTTCCAAAAGTAGCTCATGAACTTCACATCATGGTCAGAAACAATCGTCTTCGGTACTCCATGTAATCTCACGATGTCCCTGAAAAATAGGTTAGCAACATGCGACGCATCGTCGCTTTTGTGGCAGACAATAAAATGAGCCATCTTAGAGAACCTATCCACTACCACAAATATAGAAACATGACCTCTCTGAGTTTTAGGTAGACCTAGCACAAAATCCATAGTAATGTCTTCCCATGGAATTGTAGGTGTAGAGAGAGGTGTATACAAACCGTGAGGCTTCAGCTTCGATTTTGACTTGTGGCATGTAATACATCGGCTCACAAATCTATACACATCACGCCTCATCTTGGGCCAATAAAAATGATCAGCAAGTATGAACAACGTATTCTCATGCCCAAAGTGACCCATCAAACCACCAACATGTGATTCCTTCACTAAGAACAAACGCAACGACGATTCTGGAATACATAATTTGTTACCTCAAAACAAATATCCATCATGTATATGATACTTATCCCATGCGTTTTTAAGAGCACAGAAACGATATGGTTTAGCAAAATCATGGTCAGTTGCATAAAGTGCACAAATAGCTTCTAATCCAGGAATTTTAACAGCAAGGTTAGTTAATAGCATGTTCTTCCTAGACAAAGCATCAGCAACAACATTCTCTTTTCCCTTCTTATACTTAATGATGTAAGGAAAAGATTCAATAAACCCAACCCATTTAGCTAATCTTCTATGCAAGTATGATTGAGCTTTCAAATACTTCAATGCTTCATGATCAGAATGTATGATAAATTCCTTTGGCCACAAATAATGTTGCCAAACTTCAAGTACTCTAACAAGTGCATACAATTCTTTATCATAAATAGGATAATTCAAGCGAGCACCAGTAAGTTTTTCAGAAAAATATGCTATAGGTCGACCCTCTTGCATCAAAACGCCACCAATGCCTATACCACTAGCATCACATTCAACTTCAAATTGCTTCGAAAAATTAGGTAATGCAACTAATGGTGCAGAAGTAAGCAAATGTTTCAATGTATCAAAAGCAATATCTTGGCCCACGCCCCATACAAAAGGAACACCTTTCTTTGTGAAATCATTCAATGGTGCAGCAATGGTGCTAAAATCTTTCACAAATCTCCTATAGAAACAAACTAAACCGTGGAAACTATGCACTTGACTTACATTCATGGGAGTAGGCCAATTCTGAATTGATTCAATTTTAGATTGATCTACCTCTACCGCATTCTTAGATACAACAAATCCCTGAAATATGACCTTATCTTTTGCAAATGTGCACTTCTCAAGATTAACATACAGTTTATTATCACGCAACACTTGTAAAACTTGTCGGATATGATTACAATGTTCAGTTTCATTGTGGCTATAGATAAGTATATCATCAAAATAAACAACCACAAAACGACCAATAAAATCTCTCAAAACATGATTCATTAATCTCATGAAAGTACTAGGTGCATTAGTAAGACCAAATGGCATGACTAACCACTCATACAAACCAAATTTTGTTTTGAAAGCAGTTTTCCACTCATCACCTTCTTTCATCCTAATTTGATGATAACCACTATGCAAATCAATCTTAGAGAAAATAGCAGCACCACTCAACTCATCTAGCATATCCTCTAACCGTGGAATAGGATGACGATATCGAATAGTGATGTTATTTATAGCTCTACAATCTACACATAGGCGCCATCTACCATCTTTCTTAGGCACTAAAATAACGGGAACATCACAAGGGCTAAGAGAGACATGAATGTACCCTTTATCCAGCAATGCATGTACTTGTTTCTGTATCTCCTTTGTTTCTTCGGGGTTGGTCCTGTAGGGTGCACGATTGGGAAGTGTGGCTCCAGGGATCAAGTTAATTTGGTTTTCAATACCATGCAATGGAGGCAAGCCTGTGGGTACATCTTCTGGAAACACATCCCCAAAATCCTGCAAAACAGAAGAGACACTAAGAGAAATAGGGGTCATGTCGTTACAAACCAATACCTCGCCCTTATACAAGAGCAGAAGTGGCATGGTTGTAGGATCCACACGAAATTCTCTCATGTCCTCTTTGGTGGCTAATATCAGTAAATTAGGCACTCTCTCACTTTTTGTTATATCACTCGATTTAGGGTCAAGTACATCAGGAACAACTATCTCGCCGAGCTATAGGATCTTCCTTGAAATTCACTTCTATCTTCTGACGAGAATCATTCACAATGTCTTGTGGTGTCAATGGCTGCATAGTAATCTTCTTTCCTTTAAATTCCAAGTGATATGTATTGGCACAGCCATTGTGTTGCACATGGCGATCATAAAGCCAATGTTAACCCAATAAAAGATGGCAAACAGTCATAGGAACCACATCAAAGTCAATAGAATCCTTGTATGGCCCTATTTCAAAATTCACACCTACCATATGATTTACCTTCATCTCACCATTGTTGCTCAACCATTGTATGTAGTATTGCTTGGGATGAGGCAAATATGTCAAATTCAGCTTGGCACATAACTCCTTACTTGCAAGATTTCTGCAGCTACCTCCATCAATAATTACCTTGGAAGCTTTGTTAGGTCCAATTAGAGATTTTGTTTGGAACAAGTTGCAACACTGAGATTCATCAATAGGTTGCAAACTAAGTATACATGAAGATACGGCAATAGTTGGTGCACGATCAGGATAAGCATCTGCACCATCCTCGCCATCGGAAGCATCATCATCATCAACTTCATCTCCACTCTCTAATTCACCTTGTTCATTGACTAACATCACCTTGCTATTTGGACAATCTTTCTTGTAATGTCCTCTTCCTCCACAAGTCTGGCACACCACATCGCGAGTACGTGCAGTTGACGTATTGGAACCCGAACTAGCAGCAGGAGCAGCGGGCTTCCGAGCATTAGAACCAAACGAAGATGTAGGTGCTAGTTTGGTCGATGGTGTATGATGGCTAACAGCAGGTGGTGCCACAGTAGGGGCGTAGATCTGGCCGAAAAACGGTACCAAAGTTGGCAGGCCAGCGCATGGTGGTACCTAAGTTGCCTGAAATTACCGCGTTTCGAAAAGTTGGGCCGCCAACTACCGAGAGGGGCCATTTGATGCAAACTCATCTCACCCCTACCAAATCCAAACATGCCGTGAAACTGCCTCGTGAAGTAGACGGTCGGGACCCTCATGTCAGTAATGTTTCCGTGACGCGAGCGCCAACGCGGCAACCATGTAGGTGAAACGAGATACTAAAGGAGCATGGTGCGTTGACCAAATTCACAAATGCACTCCCTCCCTCCTTTCACATGAACCCTAGCACCGACGGCGTCAAAATCCCCTCTCCAACCAGAATGATCTCTTTGGGCATTTGAATTCCGGCGCCAAGTTGATGCGCCTACTCGCTGCTACCGAGCTCTAATGTCGAATGCCGTGCCAGCCGTTGCGACGATCTAGACCGCCTCTACCGCCAACAAGCTGAGCAGCGCGAAGGATGGCAGATCCATTTGCCGAGGAAGAAGTACTTCTAGCTAATTTCGGGTGAGCTACTCTTCTCTTTAATATTCGCACTACCTATAACTACTAGCTGGCTATTGGCATTACAGAGATATATCGAACATAGAATTGTTTGCTAGCACGACGCTGACAAACAATTCTTATCTTTTGTCTCCAATTTTCTGTCAACTAGGATCTCCGATGAACCCAAATACACGGTTCTGGTCACCATCTGTGGCTACCTCATTAAATTAGCACATGGAAGAGCACGTGGAAACAAGCTCAGAATCTGAAGATGGAAGTAGCGCCTATGCAGTTATGCACTATCCCTGGTTTGGTTGCTGCTGTGCGTGAACTTGCTGAAATGAGGCCAGAGCATACTGCACGGTTCAGCATCGTTGATGAACGAGGCTTCAAGGTTACTATAGCGTGTGACAGTCAGCTAATTGGGTTGATGAAACGGCATGTTAGGCTTCACGTGGTTATGCTAGTGTGTAACATACTAGATGAGGAAGCTCCTGCTACTGGGAGTCGCCCAGCTATTATTGGACAGGGAGGTCTAACTCGAACCCCTGCTGTTGTTGAGCAAAATGTGGTTCCTCGTCCGCGACATGCTTCTGTCAGGCAACCTCCTCGTAGGAGTCCCCATATTGCCATTGTGGAAAACTCTACTCTAGAATCTGCTGGTACTGGTCGTCCCCGTCCCCGTGCCAGTGTTGTTGCGGCTGCTGCTCACCCAATCCATGCCGCTATTAAGCAAACTAAGGCGTCCGGAGGCTGCCCCGTTGTTGTTGCCAAGACCTCCGCCTTGTGTGCTGCTCCTCCTCGAAACCGTCCTCAAGTTGTGCGAACCCGTGCTCTGTAATCTGTTGGTACTGGTCGTCCTCGTGTTGTTGATTTGGACGCTGTTGACCCAATCCATGCCGTTGTTGAGCAAACTAAGGCTTTCGGAGGCTGTCCAACTATTGTTGCAAAGACCGATGCTTTCTCTCCTCCTCGAACCCGTGCTCGGGTTCAGCGGGCTACTGGTCTGAAGCCATCTCATGGTCTGGACTCTGCTAGCACTCGAAACACTGTTGTTGTGGGAACTGCTCCTGATCGTCGATGTGGCATAGCAGCAGCTGATCCTATTTGGGCTACCGTTAGAAGGGGCCCTGCCTGTCCACCATGTAATGTAGCTCCCGCTGCTAAGGGCCCTCGCCTTGCTCCTGGTCCTGGTACTTCCACCGAGGTTGATCTAGCTAACGATGACGCTAGTGATGGTGGCGGTGGCATTGGGGTTGGGTCTGATGATGCTGCTCCATCTCTCGAACCTCTCGGAGGTTTCTATCCTGAAGAACCTGATGATGGCAAAGTAATCGTTCGTATCAGTGTCGCGGATTATACTGCGAAATTAGATGATGGCACAGAAAAATTCTATGACGAGTTTTATGTAATCCTTGGCAGATACGACCCTGAAGTGGTAGAGTTATCTGACCTGATGGTATCGTTACGTGTGAAGGTGTTGTGTGGGTCCTCCCAGGAAGCACGTTTGTTATATTATGGTTACAGGAGCAAAAAGGCTATCGAAGTGAAAGATACCAGGGATTTAGTCGTACCATTTAAGGAAACATTATAGAGGTGAAGTTTACTTCCACTTGGTAGTGCTCATGGTTGGAGAGGAATTGGAACTCGACAATAGAGATGATGGACTTTTAGAATGCATGCGTGACCTGATCCATGGCATCACTGGGGCTGGTGCGACTGAGGGTAGCTTCGAACAGAGGAGAGTCTTATAGAGGAGCGTCATAAAGAGGAGCAGGAAGAGCATCCCTAGAAAGGGCACCCCGAAGAAGAACGTCACCAAGGAGACCACGCCAGAGAAGAGGTCGCCCAAGAGTCGCACGACAAAAGGCACCACGCCGTAACACCCCTGAGATCCAGTCAAAATGCCACACCGAACGGTAGCAGCAAAAACGATAAGAGGGCTAGCATGGTGGTGAACACTCCCAGGAGTGGTAGCAAAGAGGCGAAGATGGCCAACACGGAGGCTACCACACCTAGTGGGAGCAGAAAAATACTAATTTGGAGCAGAACACGCTGTTGTCAGGGAATTATGCCAGCACGAAGGAGAACACGCCCAATAGTAGCAGCAAAAGGGCTAATTTGGAGCGGAACACACCACCGGGGTCAGACAATAATGCCAGCACGAAGGAGAAGACGCCCAATAGTAGCAGCAAAAGGGCTAATTTGGAGCGGAACACGCCGCTCGGGTCAGGAAATAATGCAAGCACGAAGGAGAACATGCCCAATAGTAGCAGCAAAAGGGATAATTCGAAGAAGAACACGCCGCAGAGGTCAGGCAATAATGCCAGCACCCTAGAGCCAACACCCGTGAGGGGAGGCAGTAAGGAGATCACACCCAAGAGCGGCAGAAAAAAGCCTAGTTCCATGGGGAATGGAACGTGGATGTCAAGCCCTACTGATACCATCAGAAAAGATTACATCAGGAAGGAGGATGTACATAGGAAGAGCAAGAGGGTTCTGTACACTCAAGATGAAATTGATTATGACTGTTGTTTGTCCACTGAAGTACCTGGGATGCGTGCAAACGTAAGACCACCCCATGTGGTTGCAGCAGAACCAACCGAGTGTCTTGGAGAAAACAGAGTTGCCGGTGAGGTGGATTGGGGCAATGTTCCTATCCATCCGGGTGGAGACGATGGTGCAGCCCCACCCATGTGAGTCAATATGATGTGTACAGTACTAGGCATTAGAGACGATGGCGAAGATTCTGAATTAGATGAAGAAGAAGGCACTGTAGAGGATCAAGAATCTGGTGATGATGAAATAGACGAGGAACTTAACGATGAGGCTGGTATTCCAGTCGATGATTTGGGTATTGAAGTAGAAGAAATGAAACATGACCACGAGTATCCTATAATTTCGATCGGCACCGAGTTCAAGAGCTTGCATGAGTTTAGGATGTCGTTCCGGCATTTGTGTATCAAGGGGGAGTTCGACGTTTATCGACTGAAGAACTCTGCCGAGAGGTATGAGGCCGTTTGCAAGTTAACGTGGATGAATGGACGGGCTGAGATACATTGTCCATGGAGGATCACAGCAAGAGCCTTACCTACGTCGACTGCAATTAGGGTATTGGGGCAATGAATGCAGCAAACCATTAGAACTCTCTCTCTCTCTCTCTTTTCACTCTATAACTATAAATTGATGTGCAGTATCTTTCTGGCAACTAGTTGACTCCGCTTATCTTTTAAATGAATATGTGTTGTAGGTGAACAAAATGGGCCCTCCACACATGTGTCCGATAGGCATCAAACTGAAATCCTCAATGGCTAATACGGAGTGGGTGGCTATGCAATCTATGTCCATACTAAAGGATAACCCTAAGGAGACCGCGAAGAATATTCAGACTAGCCTCGGTTCTAAATACAACATTATCCTTCCATATTACACGGTTTGGAAAGGTAAAGAGAAAGCTCTAGGGGTCTTGCACGGGGATTGTACCAATAGCTTCAGGATGCTGTACAACTTCAAGGCGGAGGTACAAGCTAGGTGTCCGAGGAGTGTTGTGGAGATTGACACCTAATCAGAAGGTGGTAAAATATATATCAAAAGATTTTTCATGGTGCTTAAACCTTGCATCCAGGGATTCAAGGACGGCTGTAGGCCATATCTGAGTGTAGACAACACTATTCTAACTGGCAAATGGAAAGGTTGCCTGCCATTTGCCACAGCACTTGATGGTCACAACTAGATGTTCCCAGTGGCATTCGGGTTGTTCGAAACAGAAACGGAGGAAAATTGGGTCTAGTTTATGAGGCAGCTCAAGAATCAATAGGCCACATGGATCCATTGGCTATATCCACGAATGCATGCAAAGGGCTGATGAATGTAGTGAAGGAGGTGTTCCCGCGAGCTGAAGGTAGAGAATTCCATGCCCATATGATGCTCAACTTGTAATCACACTATGCAGGCAGCGTATTTCGTTACATGTTTCCTGCTGCTAGAGTTTACAAACCTAGTAGCAGCGAATATTTCATGAGCAAGATTTTTGCCGAAGCCCCAGAACTTCATGAGTACTTAGCCATCCATCATTCGTAGCTATGGAAGAGGAGTCAATTCAACCCTAACATCAAGGTTGATTACATAAACAACAACCTTGCAGAATGCCTGAATAACTGGGTGAAGGACATAAAAGTGCGTCCTGTTCATATCTTGATGGACAGCATACGTGGTATGATCATGAAGTTGTTAAATATAAGGAGAGAGATCGGTAGGAGACTTAGAGGACATATGCTACTACCAGTTGTACAGCAACTGCACAAGAGAAGCCGAGGACTTGCTCATCTTAAGGTTCTCCCGTCAACCAGCAGAAGCTATGAGGTGGTCGATATGTCCAAGAGTGGCAAAAGGGATGTTGTGAACATCCAGCTACGAGAATGCGCCTGCTTAGAGTGGCAGCATACCGGGAAACCTTGCGACCACGCCTTGGCCTTCTTGGTGAAGAAAAGAACTCTACCACATTTGGATCAGTATTTGTCAGACTACTACTCTATGGAAAAGTTCAGAGCTGCATATGCTAGATCCATCGAGCCATGTACAGACCCATCTCAGTGGCCTCAAGTCCAACTGTCTTTCGAGCTTTGCCAGCCAGTTACAAAAAGGGGCAGAGGAGGACCCTAGGTGAATAGGTTTAAGAATTTTCTCAAAAAGAAGGGTTCGGCTTTCTGTGCTACAAAGAAGGGCAAAAATAGATGCAAGACATGCCATCTTATAGGCCATAGAGCAGCTAGATGTCCCCTTAATGCTCCCAAACCTAGGTATGAGATCGTACATTCACACAAAAAATTGTTTATAGTTTGTAGATATAAGGTAGTAATCCATGTACTGTTTTTTTACAGGAAGCGCAAGGTAAGAAACAAGACAGCCGACCCAGTCATTTTGCTGCGAGAAGAAAACAAAACGAGTGGAGTGATGATGCCAGAGAAGATTCTGGTGCTGATTGGCCTAACTTCCCTCGGCCTAGAGATGCAGGGTACGTGAAGGTAAGAAAATTGGCACCCAGGAAGAGGAAGAAGGCAGGAGATGAAGAAGCCAGTGGACGTGAAGGAAAGAGGAAGAAAGTTGGCACCCAAGCAGAGAAAGAGGGCTAGCAGTGTAGCAGCCTAATGATGTATTGAACTTAAACCAATATATGTAGTTCGGTTAAACTCTAGAGCTGTGTGCATTGAACTTGTCGGGCGAAACAATCTGCCTCCCATACTCGGAGTAAAATGTATCGCAACTTTAGGATTTGATACGGCCGAGACCACTAGTTGAATCCAAAACTGTGACTGTGCCACTACTATCTGAACAATCGTGATAGCTGAGCGGTTAAATGCTCTCCAAAATCGATGGGTGCTAGTGGCACATACATGATTTATTTATAGGCGCTTAATAAATCCCTGCTGTTGGCATTACACTTATGATAAGTTTCTGGGCTAAAAAACAATTTCTTAAGCTGGCTGCTACACTCCACGAAGCAGCAACTTATTTCAGCTGTTGGACAATGACATGGCAACATAAACTGCAAATGCAACCGATAATGCCTAGATAATGAGGAAATTGTGTCCACTATCTAGCCTAATCTTGAGCCCGTCTGTCTCACCACCTCCCTACCCCTGCCTCCCCTGCACTTGGCGAAGCTCCTGGATCTCTCGCTCCATCGCATGAATCTCCTCTTTCTTGTCCCACACAGCATCACGCAGATCCTGAACAAGCTCTCTATGAAAACCTGTCAGTGGCTTTTCGATCCACACAAACTTGTCACAACTAGCCCCCCTCCCTTCCTGTGTAGTAGATCGAAGGAAACAAAAAAAAGAATTACATTATGCTTTCCGGATCCGGGTTACCATTGTACCTATAGTAGGAACTTACCGCTCTGATGCTGCAGTTGCTGAATTTTCCTGCAGTATTTTCGTCGGTCCACGAAATCCATCTTGGCATCTTCTCACCACATAAACACAGCATATCGGGGTAGTAATCATAGCGCACCCTCCGGTACCTAATGGGGGAACCCGCCTGACGGCGTTGAGCCGACCCTGATTCCGCCCGAGACGAACTGCACGAGCTGCGAGCCATGAGCGAGGGGTGCGAGGGCAGAGGAAAGAGGAGCCTTTGGATGTCAGGGTAGTGGTGAAGCGTGATTTATCCCTACTTAATAACTCGGGCAGAATCCTACCGTCCACATTCGGCTGACACATGGGGGACCTAGCGTGTGGACTTGTCAAAAAAAACCTCGCGTCTTCGTGGTTCAAAAGCCCTCTCGCGCGCATTGGACGAAATTTTTTGGCACCTTGCCCGCGTACATATCACTGGGAGGCCTTGCTCAGGAACCAGACATGCCTGGCCCACAATCTTACTCCCTCCTAGGAACTTGTCATGGCTCGCGCCGGCAGATCCATCCGCTCCACCGCTTCCGGTAGGGCTCGCTGCGGCGGATCCACCCCAAGATCCTACCGTCGCAGTATCAAATGGCCATGGTTTCTTGAGAGGAGCGACGACGCTACGTATCCGAGCTCGGCCCCTCCTACCTATAGAAGGACCGATGTGGCGTCGAGCTCGAGCAGGAGCCGCCAGGCGTGACGGCACTCTGTCCACGCCAACCCCGTCACCTTCGTCATTGTCGATTCCGATGTGGAGGGCGACGGGGACGAAGCTGTGCAGAACGCCATTGTTGCCTCCTTGGCGAAGGGAAAGCCACGAGCGGGAGTGGATGTCGCTGGGAAGGGCACGGCGGTGTCACCAATCGAGGTGGACTCCGACGACAGCGGTGTGATGTGGGTTTAGATGTTGTTTTGGATGGTTGCAATTTTGGTTGTGTTTAATGCGAGTACAATTATTGTAATGGGTTTGTCGAGCTATATTGAGAAATATGTGCAATAGCAGTGTGTGAGTGCTTCCACTTTAGAAATTGTGTCTGTGCCATTTGCATGTTGCATTATCAACATAGATTACTTGTAACCATCGGACGGGAGTGGCAGGATGGAAGAGAAGTTGGGACAGTGGCTTCGAGGGGAAGGAAGAGGAGGGGGGCGTGACACTGGCAGGTAGGCCCTCGGAACATGTGACACTGACATGTGGGTGCGGGAGCACACGGTATTGCCGGTCTGTCCAGAGCAAGCGGACTTTGCAACATGACAACAGCAAGCTGATTGGACCAATATAATAACGCGTCGAATTATTAAGGAGTACTGAAAACTACAACTGGGGTACATTCGCACAGCACGTATGCTCTAAGCACCTAAGAAGCGTCGCTTAAGACTAACGGTAACGACAGCACAAGTACTACATTTCCCTATCGGTCTTCTCGATACAAATGTAGAAATGCAACTGCCTGTTCGGTCTAGCACCGACAAGGTACTGAGATGGCACGCATAGGATCGAACTTAGGTCCACATACTCCACCTCCCGCGGCGTCGGGCAGCTCGGCGCCTCGGCTAGCACAAGAATGCTATCCGACGACAGCGGCTAGGCGTTCGCCCACATGCGCATCGTGTATATGGGCCAGGCGCATGAGACCGACCTGACGCATATGGCACACACGAGGGTGGGCTCGGCTCTGGTTCCCGGAACACCGGCGCTGATGGTCAGGACAAAAATAGAGTCATCCCCCCTGGAAAATTAGTCGGCAGCGTGCCGAGTCAGTGAACGGCACCTGCTCTTGGAGAAGTTGGGCTTTCCCGTAAGAGATCCTAATCACTTCGATCAAGTGCCCCTCTACAAGGTGGACGACGAGCTCAGCCGGCAGGCCGGTGTAGTTGCAGCCCGGCTCCTTGCGGGCACGGGAGCTCGTGGTAGGAGTAACAGCGAAAGCATCCTGGGTGGGAGCACACGAGCGGGAATGCCGCTGCGAAGTTGCGCGCGAGGATCTCCAGATTCTTGGGCTGCAGCATCTGCCACATCTGAAGTTCGTCAAGAAATCAAAAAAAGATCAGCAGTTAGATTGGCGAATAGCAGGAATATGTAGGATAAGTTCAAAATCTTGTAAAATGATTTCTTAGCATCAAGGTAGCAACCCGAGAATTGGCGTATGTCGTCGGCTTGCGGCTACGGCAAGATGGAAGTGAAGTGGGGAAAGTGGCTTCGAGGGGAAGAAAGAGAAGTACGGGGAGGAAGAGAAGTAACGGGGACGTGACACTGGGATATGGCCCACTGAACTCGTGAGTCGTGACACTCGCAACATGCCAGTTTGTCCAGAGCAAGCGTGGCCACTCATGCCACAGAACAGCCTACTCGAGGATCGCTCTCACGGAGACCATCCCAATCGTCCAAGCGCCCCAATCAATCGAACGGTATGTAACAATCGTCAAGCAGAACAACTGTGTTATGGCGTGCCTTCTAGAAGACTCGGTCTAACGGTGGATCCAATGGGGGGCAGTGCTAGTTTTAGTATAAGAACAAACATGCAATGACTCTAATGGATCCATATGTGATTTGTGGAAAGAACACACATGCAATGACTCTAGTGCTGGTTTTAGTATAAGAACACACGAGCAATGACTCTAGTGGGTCCATATGTGATTTGTGGAAAGAATACACATGCAATGACAGTAGTGGATCCATAAGTGGTTTGTGGAAATAACACACATGGAATGACTCTAGTGCTGGTTCTAGTATAAGAATACACAAGCAATGACTCTAGTGGCTCCATATGTGATTTGTGGAAAGAACACACATGCAATGACACTGGTTGATCCATGTGTGGTTTGTGGAAACAACACACATGCAATGACTCTACTGGTTGATCCATGTGTGGTTTGTGGAAATAACACACATGCAATGACTCTAGTGGTTGATCCATGTGTGGTTTGTGGAAATAACACACATGCAATGACTCTAATGGATCCATAAGTGGTTTGTGGAAATAACACACATGCAATGACTCTAATGGATCCATAAGTGGTTTGTGGAAAGAACACACATGCAATGACCACTTGTTGATCCATATGTGGTTTGTGGAAAAGAACACACATGCAATGAACACTGGTGGATCCATGTGTGGTTTGTGGAAAACAACACACATGCAATGAGTCTAGCGCTGGTTTTATTATAAGAACACACATGCAATGACTCTAGTGGGTCCACATGTGGTTTGTGAAAAGAACACACATGCAATGACCACTGGTTGATCCATATGTGGTTTTTGGAAAAGAACACACATGCAATGACTCTAATGGATCCATATGTGGTTTGTGAAAATAACACACATACAATGACTCTAGTGCTGGTTTTATTATAAGAACACACAAGCCATGACTCTAGTGGGTCCATATGTGATTTGTGGAAAGAACACACATGCAATGACATTGGTTGATCTATGTGTGGTTTGTGGAAACGACACACATGCAATGCCATTGGTTGATCCATGTGTGGTTTGTTGAAAGCACACGCATGCAATGACTCTAGTGCTAGTTTAGTATAAGAACAAATATACAATGACTCTAGTGGGTACACATGTAGTTTGTGAAAAGAACACACATGCAATGACCACTGGTTAATCCATATGTGGTTTTTGGAAAAGAACACACATGCAATGAATCTAATGGATCCATATGTGGTTTCTGAAAAGAACACACATACAATGACTCTAGTGCTGGTTTTAGTATAAGAACACACCAACAATGACTCTAGTTGGTCCATATGTGATTTGTGGAGAGAACATATGCAATGACACTGGTTGATCCATGTGTGGTTTGTGGAAAGAACACACATGCAATGCCATTGGTTCATCCATGTGTGGTTTGTGCAAAGAACACACATGCAATGACTCTGGTGCTAGTTTTAGTATAAGAACACATATACAATGACTCTAGTGGGTCCACATGTAGTTTGTGAAAAGAACACACATGCAATGACCACTCGTTGACCCATATGTGGTTTTTGGAAAAGAACACACATGCAATGACTCTAATGGATCCATATGTGGTTTGTGAAAAGAACACACATACAATGACTCTAGTGCTGGTTTTAGTATAAGAACACACAAGCAATGACTCTAGTGGGTCCATATGTGATTTGTGGAAAGAACACACATGCAATAACACTAGTTGATCCATGTGTGGTTTGTGGAAAGAACACACATGCAATGCCATTGGTTGATCCATGTGTGGTTTGTGGAAAGAACACACATGCAATGACTCTAGTATTAGTTTTAGTATAAGAACACATATACAATGACTCTAGTGGGTCCACATGTAGTTTGTGAAAAGAACACACATTTAATGACCACTAGTTGATCCATAAGTTGTTTGTGGAAAAGAACACACATTCAATGAACACTGGTTGATCCATGTGTGGTTTGTGGAAAAGAACACACATGCAATGAGTCTAGTGCTGGTTTTAGTATAAGAACACACATGCAATGAGTCTAGTGAGTCCACATGTGGTTTGTGAAAAGAACACACATGCAATGACCACTGGTCGATCCATATGTGGTTTTTGGGTAATAACACACATGCAATGACTCTAATGGACCCATATGTGGTTTGTGAAAAGAACACACATACAGTGGCCACTTGTTGTTCCATGTGTGGTTTGTGGAAACAACACACATGCAATGACAGTGGTGGATCCATGTGTGGTTTGTGAAAAGAACACACATGCAATGACTCTAGTGCTGGTTTTAGTATAAGAACACACATGCAATGACTCTAGTGGGTCCACATGTGGTTTCTGAAAATAACACACATGCAATGACACCGGTTGATCCATATGTGGTTTGTGGAAAAGAACACACATGCAATGACCATTGGTTGATCCATACATGGTTTGTGGAAAGAACACACATGCAATGAACACTGGTGGATCCATAAGTGGTTTGTGGAAAGAACACACATGCAATGACTCTAGTGCTGGTTTTAGTATAAGAACACACAAGCAATGACTCTAGTGGGTCCATATGTGATTTGTGGAAAGAACACACATGCAATGACACTGGTTGATCCATATGTGGTTTGTGGAAAGAACACACATGCAATGACTCTAGTGGTTGATCCACGTGTGGTTTGTGGAAAGAACACACATGCAATGACTCTAGTGGTTGATCCATGTGTGGTTTGTGGAAATAACACACATGCAATTACTTTAATGGATCCATAAGTGGTTTGTGGAAAAGAACACACATGCAATGACTCTAGTGCTAGTTTTAGTATAAGAACACACATGCAATGACTCTAGTGGGTCCATATGTGATTTGTGGAAAGAACACACATGCAATAACCACTTGTTGATCCATGTGTGGTATGTGGAAAGAACACACATGCAATGACTCTAGTGCTGGTTTTAGTATAAGAACACACAAGCAATGACTCTAGTGGGTCCATATGTGATTAGTGGAAAGAAAATACATGCAATGACACTAGTGGATCCATAAGTGGTTTGTGGAAAGAACACACATGCAATGACTCTAGTGCTGGTTTTAGTATAAGAACACACAAGTAATGACTCTAATGGGTCCATATGTGATTTGTGGAAAGAACACACATGCAATGACACTGGTTGATCCTTGTGTGGTTTGTGGAAAGAACACACATGCAATGACTCTAGTGGTTGATCCATGTGTGGTTTGTGGAAATAACACACATGCAATGACTCTAGTGGTTGATCTATGTTTGGTTTGTGGAAATAACACATATGCAATGACTCTAATGGATCCACAAGTGGTTTGCGTAAACGAACACACATGCAATGACCACTGGTTGATCCATATGTGGTTTTTGGAAAAGAACACACATGCGATGAACACTGGTGGATCCATGTGTGATTTGTGGAAAAGAACACCCATGCAATGAGTCTAGTGCTGGTTTTAGTATAAGAACACACATGCAATGCCTCTAGTGGGTCCACATGTGGTTTGTGAAAAGAACACACATGCAATGACCACTGGTTGATCCATATGTGGTTTTTGGAAAAGAACACACATGCAATGACTCTAATGGATCCATATGTGGTTTGTGAAAAGAACACACATACAATGACTCTAGTCCTGGTTTTAGTATAAGAACACACAAGCAATGACTCTAGTGGGTCCATATGTGATTTGTGGAAAGAACACACATGCAATGACACTGGTTGATCCATGTGTGGTTTGTGGAAAGAACACACATGCAAAGCCATTGGTTGATCCATGTGTGGTTTGTGGAAAGAACACACATGCAATGACTGTGGTGGATCCATGTGTGGTTTCTGAAAAGAACACACATGCAATGAGTCTAGTGCTGTTTATGGAAAGAACACACATGCAATGACTCTAGTGACCACTGGTTGATCCATAAGTGGTTTGTGGAAAGAACACACATGCAATGAACACTCGTGGATCCATAAGTGGTTTGTGGAAAGAACACACATGCAATGACTCTAGTGCTGGTTTTAGTATAAGAACACACAAGAAATGAATCTAGTGGGTCCATATGTGATTTGTGGAAAGAACACACATGCAATGACACTGGTTGATCCATGCGTGGTTTGTGGAAAGAGCACACATGCAATGCCATTGGTTGATCCATGTGTGGTTTGTGGAAAGAACACACATGTAATGACTCGAGTGCTAGTTTTAGTATAAGAACATATATACAATGACTCTAGTGCTAGTTTAGTATAAGAACAAATATACAATGACTCTAGTGGGTCCACATGTAGTTTGTGAAAAGAACACACATGCAATGACCACTAGTTAATCCATATGTGGTTTTTGGAAAAGAACACACATGCAATGACTCTAATGGATCCATATGTGGTTTCTGAAAAGAACACACATACAATGACTCTAGTGCTGGTTTTAGTATAAGAACACACCAACAATGACTCTAGTTGGTCCATATGTGATTTGTGGAGAGAACATATGCAATGACACTGGTTGATCCATGTGTGGTTTGTGGAAAGAACACACATGCAATGCCATTGGTTCATCCATGTGTGGTTTGTGCAAAGAACACACATGCAATGACTCTGGTGCTAGTTTTAGTATAAGAACACATATACAATGACTCTAGTGGGTCCACATGTAGTTTGTGAAAAGAACACACATGAAATGACCACTGGTTGACCCATATGTGGTTTTTGGAAAAGAACACACATGCAATGACTCTAATGGATCCATATGTGGTTTGTGAAAAGAACACACATACAATGACTCTAGTGCTGGTTTTAGTATAAGAACACACAAGCAATGACTCTAGTGGGTCCATATGTGATTTGTGGAAAGAACACACATGCAATAACACTAGTTGATCCATGTGTGGTTTGTGGAAAGAACACACATGCAATGCCATTGGTTGATCCATGTGTGGTTTGTGGAAAGAACACACATGCAATGACTCTAGTATTAGTTTTAGTATAAGAACACATATACAATGACACTAGTGGGTCCACATGTAGTTTGTGAAAAGAACACACATTTAATGACCACTAGTTGATCCATAAGTTGTTTGTGGAAAAGAACACACATGCAATGAACACTGGTTGATCCATGTGTGGTTTGTGGAAAAGAACACACATGCAATGAGTCTAGTGCTGGTTTTAGTATAAGAACACACATGCAATGAGTCTAGTGAGTCCACATGTGGTTTGTGAAAATAACACACATGCAATGACCACTGGTTGATCCAT